>JABXWE010056446.1:0-10483 GCA_014611495.1 Limonius californicus | reverse complement strand
TACTGATCTCAGGATTGTTATCAATCCTTTGAAGAACTGCTTCTTCCACAATGGGTATTCGGGCTTGTCGAGGTCTTCCAGTGTTAAATCTGGCTGGCTGCAAACTTCCTGTTTCTCGAAGACGACATTCGATACGAGCAAAAGTTTTGTTATTTGGAATTCTTCGATTTGGATATCTCTCTTGATACACGCGGACGCTCTCGCGGCAGTTACCTTGACAGTATCCAAGAACTAATAACATGTCGGCTGCTCATTGAAAGGGAAATCCACATTACACCACTTTGCCGCTGATGTATGTGTGAAATATAATGTGCACGGACCTTACGGAAACATCATCCTGTCAATTTTTGCATTAAACAAAAAAGTCATCATCTGTGTCCTATATACAGGGTGAAATACATATTTAATATAAACACTGCATCAACATAACCTTCATACTCAAATAATTCACAACTATAGTGACGTTTGTTTCTGATTTTTAGTTGTCGGTATAGTTGGTTGCATACACAATAGGCGAACTTGACGCGTTTCTTTTAAAAGTATACATAGGCAAAATCAATCAATTTTAAAGTACTGCAATTAATGTACCGGAGTACTAGTAACTGTAGATGTTGAAGTGCTCCAAAAATATAAACTAATATAAAAAATAAAACCATTAATTACGGCAATATTATACAAATAACATAAATAACACTTTATAGAAGACCTGATTGAAAGTACTCCCGGCTAACTTTCCGCAGAAACAAGAAACGCTAGAATATAATTAATTGTATATCATTATTGGTCTTTTATATATGTAAAACATGTTTTTCTATTATTAATATATGTGTGTCAACCCATGATGCTGCTCTCCCAAGTTTAGTTAAGATATATTTTCCAGATTTTATGTCTCTAGAACGCTCAATTTACTGTATTCACAATTGCTTTCTAAATTTAATTATAATTAAAAATAAACTTATTCTATATTGTTAAAAATTATGTATCTAAAAATAATTTAAAATAGGTTTTTGCGTAATAAAAACAAAATATTTATAAAAGAGTTCTATTTATATAAAAAAATGTAGATATAAATATAAAAAGCAATACTTTTTAAGGAAGAAATATTCATGGTAACAAAATAAAATTTCATGTATGTTCTTAAACGACCAAAACAGCGTTTTTTGCATTTGCTTTAACTGCGATGGAAACCCGGAACTTCTGCTTTACCAAAAACGTTGTCATGGTCTTCACATCAAGTTGTAAAAATACATAAAAACCACACTGTTGCTATGTATTAGAACAATTCTTTATACATTTATGAAAGTTTTTAAATTTGTACTTAATTTTGCAGGTAAATATTACATTGTTACCGTTTAAACGACACCAATATAATCTAACGCAAAAATATAGTTTTCAATGCATTGTGTCTATGTTTGAAAAGTCTGAATAACACTGTGAAAAGGACCAAACTGGTTTTTAGCGAAATCTATTTTTTTGGAAATTCTACAAAAATATTTTCACGTTTGTGTTTCATTTTGAAAATTCTAAAATAATAAATAACAACAACAAACAATAAGTTAATTACATTATGGAATCTCATACTTTTAGAAATTGATGTTTGGCATTTAAATTTATTCGAAAAAGCACGGATTTCATAAGCAACTTCAAGTTATTCATGCATATACGCCATGTGTTGTTTCAGAAAAGCAAAAGTATTCATAAATTTAAAAATAAGTGTGGCTCTGACACATTTACGTGGAGATTTTTTGATTATAATTTGCTATATACTGACTGAGGATTAATTAACCAAAACTCAAAACACTTGTTATACTATTTTGCTGTAATGATGTTGGCAAAAATGTATTTACTAGACATTTTAACTTTTCATGTCTGCTGTAAAGCATTTGGAAATTGGTTGAGCATTTTCAGAGCGTGACCTAAAACAGTATTTAAAGTAATGTGAACTCAAGGAATACCACAATAACAATATACAAAATATGCAACTAATCTACAATACAAAAAATAAATTATTTAGCATCAATTGTTTGAGGTTCTTGCGGTTTGCCAAACTCTCAGTAGGTCACCACTGACAAAGATATTCACCACTTGTTAAAATAGTATTTGTCATAAATATTCCATAGTTAAATATCGTGCTAATACTAATTTGCAATGTGACAGTAAAAAAATCTTTAATTAACAAACAAAATTTATTTTAACTATTATATTTTTTTAACATTTCCTGTACAAATTTCGATAATTTACCACTAATTGAGGTAATATTTTTATTGATTATCCTAGCTGCTATCGAAGTGTTTTGCACTACAAACAATTTACCTGTCATCCAACAAGCAAATTCAAGTATTAATAGCGGGTTTACCGTTCGCCTTCTTGGTCCGCATTTAACAGAACCAAATTCGTTAACGGTACGTTTGTTTTTAGGTAATACTCGTAATATCTAAAATTAAGAAAACATAGATATAATTTTTTAATTGTAACTGTATATTGTACGTATAAATATGGGTAATTTGTGTTTGGTACAAGACATTTAGTAAAACTGCGGACAGCGAAATTACAGCTTATTAAATACTTGAATCATGCAAAGACTTATAGAACCGTTTTGCAATCTATCCCCATTAAAATTATAATAATACCTTTGCTGAAATTATCTTTATCAGCTTTAATCACAACAGACGTTTTGTAGTCGGAAAACAAGTTTCAATTTTCTTCGGAAAACTAAAAATCAACGGAAGAGTTGGCATATCTAATGAATTTCAACAAACCCTTTCTTCTATTTTGTTATAATCCAGAGTTATTATTTACCAACCTTATCTTGATGACTGACAAACAGTTACAAGGCTATGCATAAAAATTGAAGCGTATACCTATAAAACGCAGTTAAAAGCGTTCCCTTGTCAAATAAAGTGCAAGAATGCAGTTAAAACTACATATAGCAAAGTGCGAAAGTTTAATTGGGTAGAACTATTTCGAATAGTTTGAAAATGTAAACCGGAATTACGCAAGTTCTACTGTTACTGCAGAAACTGATTTACAAAAATACGTTTAGCTTCATGCGGAAGAAATTATGAGCTGCATAAAGTTTCGCCTAATGTACGCAATACAAACCTTAGAGGTGTAAGTGCCTTAACACTTTAATAATATTTGAAAGAGAATTATAGTAGAAGAAAATGATAAAATAGGTAAAACAGGAGCAAGCGACCGTGAAAAGAAGAATATGTTGAAGAATTGTAAAATAACAATATATAGAGGAAATAGAAATGAATAAAAACATTATCTCTGTTTCTTGTTAAAATCTATTAACTTTCTCGAGTGAATGTTAAGAGATGTTTCTTCATTACTGAAAGTAGAAAAGCTGTTGAATTAAAAATAGAAAGTGAAAAGTGATAGAAAATAAAGAGGATCTAAAAAGTAGACAATAAGAGAAAAAAATTACAGGATTTGGGCAGTGGAAGGAATACAGTAACCAATAATAAAATAAAACAAAGAATAAAAGCCATAGAAAGGCATTGTTGGGTTACCTGATAAATGCTTTGTTATTGCTACAAATTGCTACGTATTTTTTTATTATCATACACTCATTGAGAGGTCAAAGAACAAGAAAAATTTATTGATAAATATAACACTAGAAGGAAAACAATGTTATACAGAAGATCACATAAATATTAATACTCAAGAGATAAATGACACAAGCAGAATGTTTTATAACCAATTTATTTTTATATTCACGTTTAATTATTGCAAATTTTCCTTCTTTATTGAAACAGAAAACACTACAGTAATAAAAAAGGAATGTATAAGCTATGTATGGCTGAAATCAAATCCAGAAGGAAGCTAGGGAAGATACAGAAAGAGAAGAAGCTGAAGAACACAGACAGTGAATAAGAAGAATGAAAACAGAAACACTTCTGCACTTACTCAATAAATTGGTTTCGTACTGCAAATTGCCTTATTAATTTATTTTTTATTTGTTGACTATCCCAATTAAATTCATAAGTTGAATGAATTCGTGTATTTGATGATGGCAAACGAAAATGTTAAAAGAGAGAAGAAAAGGAGTATGAATGAATTCGTTTTCATTTTCGCAACTTGTTATTTTATAGTATTAGTACGAAATTTTCTTGAACCATAGTAGAAAGAGGAACAACTAGTAGGAATAATATAAAAAGAAGCAATAAACTCCTGGGGAAAAAAGGAAACAGATAAAAATAGAATAAAAAGGAAGAATTAAAAAAAGCAGTGAAAAATAACTGGAAGTTAAAGGAAGGGAAGGGAAAATATAAAAATTCTGAAACAACGATTATTTTCATTTTTCATTACAAGTTCTGATGTTTTACCTACGTTTTGGAATTCCTTTTCATTATCCTAATAAAATTCATGGAAGCAAGAGCAAAGATTAAGGAAATGTGATAAGAGGCATAGAAAAAGGATAAACCAATAATAAGGACAAATAGTGTAGGTAAATAGCTAAAACGATTGGAAAGAGCAGGAAAGACATAAAGGAGATTAGACCATTTCCTGGGAGGTTTTGTTCATTTTCAGAGGTTTTGGTATTCATAAATTTCCTCCATTTTTTAGTAAATAAACCTATTCAAATAACAGAAATAAAACACTACGAAGGCAGATTGTTATATTGTGATATGGCGAGTATGAGAAAGAGGAGGAAGAAAAGAGAAACAACTACGAAGGTCTCCAGTGAAACATAGAAAAATGGAAAGGAAAAAATATTTTAGTTATTTTCTAATGCTTTTGTTATTTTGGTGTATTTTTCTTCATTCCGTTAATACATTTTTGGGGAATAACGTACAAGCAAAGACCTAAATTAAATTGCCAATAACAAGTAAATACCAAAAACGACTTAGCTAGGAAAAAACGTCATTTTCATTATTAAATAGTTGGAAGAGCTTTTTCCTATATTCTAAATCACGATTTAGGGACCCTTTCAATTGCAGTTCGAAGACTTTACTTTAACAATTTAATACATTTTTTAGTTCTAAAAACTATAAGACATATGATAGATATTCATATTGAGGTTGTTGTATTGAGGTATTGTTAGTTAAGTTAAAAATAACAATAAAGGTAGAATCGTTAACAGCCAAATACCGGACATATATATTTCAACAAACAAAAAGAAAATTAATCGCTTATGCTTTAAACATAAACAAATATTAAAACTTGTCTAAATCGAACTTCTACATAAGAAGTTAAAGACCTTAAATAGAAGGCCTGCCTTAACAAATATCACAAGTAATTTTTTGTTTTCGCTATTGGAAAAGCCAGAAACATATTAATACATAACTAACTTTAGATAATTAGACCCATTGAAAACAGGTAAAACGTTCTTACCAACAACCGCATATGTCATCTAGTTGTGCAGTCCATCATGATAGCCGACAGCAGTCTATCGAATCTTTTATAAAAATAATTTCACAACAGAGCATCTCGCTTAACGATACGCGAAAAAATGTTGCAACAAAAAGCTTGTTAAATTTTTAATTACTCGTATTAATAAGTGTACCCGGGCCACATCGACGTAGTTTAACAAGTTTAGTGCATAACCATTAAGACTTTTAATGAGCAGCTGATGGTCCGTGCATTAAAAGGATCATTTAACGAGTTCCGTACTAATTTATAGTGATTATGGGCCGAAATTAATCCACTGGAATCGATAATTATTTTCGGGAAGCGTTTCGAACACAAGAAACCACTTTAACCCGGAGTCCCGGTACGCGTACTTGTTATCCGGCTAAATACCGGCACAACAATAATTGTCCGGGCAAAATGCGACTCGCTACTGGTATTCCTTAAGAATAACTAAGAAGCACTGACAGCAACCGCGGTTTCGCAGTAGGCTGCTGCAGTGCACCAGAAGGCACCGCGATCTCGGCTTAACGGAACAACACAGACGATTCGACCTCGACTGAGATTCTGTGATCAATTCAGCTGGATATCTTGCGGATATCTACACCCGTATTAGATACCATCAATGTCTTGTCGGAGTTGGTGTTCCCAATAGGGACGCGGACAAGTGTGCTTCTTGCATTTCAATGAATTATGGCTTATTCTCGGGTTAAAGCACTAGTTGCATTTATCATACCGAGAAGAACATTAAATCTCCTGGCAGACTTCACTTCCTGCTCGTAGGGTTGGTCTTTTTTTCCCGAGCTCGTTAACCAGCCAGTGTATGCATAATCGCTCTATCTGTGCCGTTCTAATAATAATAATTTCAGCGTTTTTCAGATGGCCATCTTGCCGGTTGACTAATGGGCTGATAGGTAACCACACTATTACAACAAATTATCACAAACATGTGTGACACAGACAGCCGACAGCATCAGATTCTACACGAATCCCAGTTAATTTGATTTGCTATAAGTGCTCGCTGGATTAAGGCGAAGAGGAGATTAGAAGAGATGCTTCGTAATGGGCGAACAGAGCCTAGAAGTTAAACGTCAATATTTTAGGTTAAAACATCTAAAGTTCGAAGCTGTTTTCCTAGCTGATAATTCTAGCACGTTTACCTAGAGGCAGAATTACTTAGTCTCGTTTCTTTATGTTTACTGTTGAATTCAATGTTTTAAGATGTGTTTACTTGAAAAATCTATACCTAATATTGGCTTCTACACAAGAGGTATGGAGTTCAAATTTTAACACCGGAATAGAACCGTTCTCCCACGCAAGGCAATCACAAATCAACGAGGTAAATCTTCTCTGTAGTAGAAGTGTTTGCACTTCCTGTATTGCGGAGCCCCTGTTAATTATAGGTCCTTTACACCAGTGGCACTTCAAGCATACAAAATATGTATTTATGAGGAGCTACGTATGTTTCTGAGATATAAAGTACTCGAAGGAAAAGAAACAGAACTAATTTAAGCAAATGTTTTAATCTTTAAGTTGACATATCTCCTTTCACGGGAAATGTAATTGTTATACTTAACCAAAAAGCCATATAACTGAAAAATTCTTCACTGAACTTGCAATAACCGCAACTATAGAAATACAAATTTCCGGTAAAAAATATTTCTATATGTTATTACTTATTAGGAATAGCATCTTGTTCAATTTGGTTCAACGAATCTCTTGCTAAAATTTGAACTCGCAGATCTTTTTTTCCATAAAATTTAAACTTTTTATACAAACAAATGCAATTCATATTCAATTTGTATTCCAGATAATTTTAATCTAAGTTGTATATATACGAAACTGTTCATGATTTGCTTGAAAAGAAGCTTCTCTATATAATTTTTACGATCGTTTTAAATGGCTGAAAGATATTCAATGTTCCAAGTTTAGCCTATATGGTTTTCTTAGAAAATAAACTAATAATATATCAACAAGGAAAACAAATCATAATACTGTATTTGGAAAAACAAACAAAGGTAACAAACTATATTTAATCGTGATAATTTAAATTCCAAATCGAGACCAAAAAACACATGACAAACATTTTTAAAAGATAAATAAACACAATTTGAACAGTCTATATGCGCAAAAATTAAAACAAACAAAGGTAACAAACTATATTTAATCGTGATAATTTAAATTCCAAATCGAGACCAAAAAACACATGACAAACATTTTTAAAAGATAAATAAACACAATTTGAACAGTCTATATGCGCAAAAATTAAATATTAGTTGTGTACTATGAACCTGCTCGATTAGTATGAGCGAAAACAAAAAACAAAATTTATTTTGTATAGGATCAGCAAATTTAATATAATTTTAATTTGTATCTTATTTGTCGTATAAAACTATTCATGATTTGTTTGAAGTTACATTTGTCTATATTATGTGTATAATTTTTTCTAACAACTTAGATTTTCAATAAAAAAAATAAAATTCTCCCAATCTGCCTGCCAATGAACAAAATCAGTACCAGAACGAAAAATAAATATTTTTTAAGGTTTAAGGAAACCCAAAATTTTGATATTCCGTTTGATAAGGAGATGAGGAAACCACATGTAATTTGTTTGTTATTGCACCTATTATTTTGAAATTTTAAGCTAAGATATAGCCTATAAATACACTACTTCAAGCATTTTTAGTAGAAGTTTTTACTTGCGTTTGTGTATGACTAACAAACAACTAAGTTTTCGCAATTTTATATTTCTTACTATTTAAAAAATAATCAGAAATGTTAATGGTATTAAATTAAAGCAAATAAAAAGACAATTCAAAAGTGTAATACATCTTAAGCAGAAGAATTTAAAGAAAAAGTTACGGCCGTTTAAAAATCGAAAAGATCTGTTTTTAGTTTTTTCTAATTATCTTCTTGCAAATTTTTACCTGCTGTTACTTCATCTCGTGGTCACCCGGTTCATCTTCCTTCTACCATTCACCTATTAAAAACTTTCGTCTCGTGGTCACCTGGTTCATCTTTCTTCTGCCTATCTCGTATCAAAAACTTGTACAAGGGCAGCTTTTTAAGGTTTTGTAAAAACTAGGAAAGAAACATTTTTTGGAGCAAACTATTTTATTATTTTTCAATATCTTCGCCTTTAAGATTTATAAACTTTTGCATGCGTTCAAACCAATTCTCAAAACATTTTTTCCACTCTGAAGTTGGTATCTCAAAAACATGGTTTTTGAAGCTTCTTGAGGTGATGAAAATCGCTGTCCACGCATTTTCGGTTGGACATTCGGGAACACAAAGAAAGTCGTTAGGCGATAAATCAAGCGAATACGAGCAATAAGACATGAATTCGATGTTTTTCTCCTTGAAATAATCAGTTGTTTGACGTGCTGTGTGAGAGCTGGCTTTATCATGAAGAATGATGCGACGTTTACGGTTGTTTTTCCTGATTTCGTCGATGACTTCTGGCAAACACATTATTGTATACCATTCAGCGGTAACTGTTCTTCGATCCTCTAAAGGAATGGTTGCGACATGTCCAGTAGAACCGAGAAAACAAGCGATCATTTTCTTGGAAGTACTTCGTGAACGAACAACTTTTGTGGGATTCGGTTCATCTTGGAACACCCAAACAGTGGATTGTTGCTTAGTTTCTGGTTCATGCGAATATATCCAAGTTTCATTACGTGTTACGATGTTGCATCGAAATTTGCAGTTCCCCGGTCAAATTTTTTGAACATATCTCACACCAGTTAACACGAGTCTTTTTTGAGCTTGGGTAAAATTATGTGGTATCCATCGGGAACGGATCCTCTTCACAGAGCTAAATGTTCTTGCAAAATCGAATATACTGCGGTCTTCGATATGCCTAAGTATGTTTCTATCCCATTTCAAGTCACATGCCGATTTTCTACAATCATGTTGCGCACAGCATCGATGTATCACTGACGGACGCACAACCACGACGAAATTCTGCAAACCAATTGTAAACAGCTTTTTTGATGGTTCTTCATTACAAAAAGTTGAACGAAGCGATTCTATGCATTGTTGTTGAGGTAGGCCTTTACTAAAATCGTAAAAACCATCCAACGAAAACCTTCGCGTGAAATTTCCATTTTTCACATAATTACTTTTTGTTAAACACTCACTGTAAACAAGCTACTCGATCAACTTCTAAGCTGCCACTGTTTTCACAATAACAAATGTTGAATTTTACGAAAATAGTAATGACACATCTCAATAGCGCCACCTAGTGGTCGTTTGTAAAAACTTAAGAGGCTGCTCTTGTACTTATATATATATATATATATATATATATATTCCTCCTATGTGCGTTTAAAAGCTTCTATTAAACTATCGTTGATTAACAGTCTGAATTACTTAAATGTCTGTTATTACAAATTTTAGCGGGAGAAACGAAAATAGAATCTATTAATGGCCCAGAAAAAATTTTAAGATGTGAAATTTGCAATTACAAACCTGCAATCCCTTACACTTACTTACTTAGTCGTTTTTCATACCTTACCAATCTATATTCCAGAAAAATTTAAATCAAAACTATATAAGCGTCACACTATCCATGATTTACGACACCCACTCACTAGGAAAGGTCTAAACATTAGTATGAAAATTCGTAACATAGTTAAGATACGTGTAATAAAAGCATAATAAATAATTTCACAATACAAATCAAAGAAAAATCAAAAATGCAAATATCAAAAATTAATTAATTTTATTCTTCGAATGTTTAAATGTTAAAGAATAGGTTTTAAATTTTTAGGTCTATAGAAAAAGCATTTTCAAAAATTAGTGCGCCATAAAAAGATCGACCGGTTTTCGAAATTGCTGGCAAATCTGTATTACCTTTAAGTAGTTAAAACCAGTCATCAGCAAGATATCTAAATGCTTAATATATACAGGACCAATAGCTTAGCATTCGTCCAATATTATGGATAGAAGAAATCGTTGATAAATATTCTATTTGTTGTTCTTTTATCTATGATTTGGTGTGAATAATAATTTTCCATTGTTTACAATTTCGGGAAAAAATCATTCTCTAATTTTTTAAAGAAACAATGTTGATATTTTTTGGTAGAGGATATTAAATTTTACAGTATCATATACAGTGCACTAA
>JABXWE010056445.1:0-14014 GCA_014611495.1 Limonius californicus | reverse complement strand
CTTTAAATATATATATATATATATATATATATATATATATATATAAAAGGGGAAGTCTGGATTGGAGCACATACAATGAAATCCACCGGCAACTGGCACGCCAGCCAGGAACGATAAGGACACAAACGAATACAGGAAGTAGTAGAAGGTAACCCCATCTTTCAAATGTGTACTGACTATATCCTTCTAGGTATTCCTTTGACAAACCATTCACTGTGAGATACAGTCGCAATGACTGGGCTCAAGGAACCCCACCTCAGCTGTCAAAGGAGAACATTAGTGTACCCCTGGGAAATAAGGCCACAGTCTTTCAAGCTAAAATCTTAGCAATAATGCAATGTATCCAGGAAAATGCAAAACGCAGGTATACTCAACAACGCATAAGCATCTTATCTGGCAATCAAGCAGCTTTAAAAGCACTTGAATCACCACGCATTAATTCCAAATTAACGAGGGAATGTTTATACCTCCTGACTAGTGCTGTCAATCCGCCAAAAAATTTCAAACCGGTTAACCGGTTCGTAAGAAAACCGGTATTCGAAAAATCCGGATAACCGGTTAATTATCAAAAACCGGTTTAAGCCGGTTTTTCGGGCCGGTTTCTGGACCGGCGTTTTGGACCGGTTATTTGGGCCGGTATTTTGGACCGGCTATTTGGACCGGTTATTTGGGCCGGTATTTTGGACCGGTTACTTGGACCGGTGTTTTGGGCCGGTTTGTTGCACCGGTTTTTGGACCGGTTATTTGAACCGGTTTGTTGGCCCGTTTTTGGCCCGGTTTTTTGAGCCGGTTATTTGGACCGGTTATTTGGACCGGTGTTTTGGGCCGTTTTTTGACCGGTTTTTGAGCCGATTTTTGGAGCCGAAATTTTTTAATCGGTATTTTATAAATTCAGTATACGCAATCATTGCTTATTGAAATGCGAAAAAATAGTATACGCAATCTCGTTAGAAAAGTGTTTTAACTAAACTCGTATGGCTTTTTAAGTTACTCGTTCGCTTCGCTCGCTCGTACTCAAACAAGCCACCCTCGTTGAGTAAAACCTCGCTTTTCTATACTTGTTGCGTAATATACTATTAATTGATGAATTGACAAGATATATTCACTGCAATAAAATACGAAAACAATATTTTAGGTAACACTTTGCCTAACTAAAGGAACGCAGACTGCAATGGAAAATATTATATACTTTTTCCTCGGGATCTTTTCCTTTCAGAAGTCGCTTTCCGCAGATTTTTCGCATTTTATCTAGTAAATGTCACTGTTGTGGTTGTATTTATAATTCAAGAAGGTTTGAGTCCAAAAATTTGGCGATTGTGATTCTGTTCGTTTCTGATTCTGATCCTTACTTTCAAAAAGAGTTTCATTTTACCTGCTCGCTCAAGAAAGTGTACTGTATTTATTAAAAGTACCTCTCAAGTTAACCTTGAACTTCTAAACACAATTCTGGAAAAAAATATAAAAATAGAATTATAGCATAGCCATCCAAGGGTAAGTCTAAGTACATCCGGTTTTGCATTTACAACTGCACGAAAGAAAGTCTTTTGTTTTGCGTTTATCCGACCTCGTGTGCTGTAGTAGGTAGGTACTAGGTACCTCTACCTATAAATGACCATAAAAATTAGATAAACGAAACTGAAATAAACCGTCAATGAATTGGTGTACAAAACCGCAAGGAAAAATGTCAGTCTACCATTTTTTTTAAACAATATGTGAAGAAAAAGCTATAACGTAGATAGTTTTTATTAATTAATATTGTGAATAGAATAAAAATTTGCAAGATTTAAAACTGAAATCATAGAAAACGTTGCAAAGATCTAACATTCAGAAAACCGGTGTTTGGACAAACTTGTGATATTAGAATAAATTAGATGTGGGAAATATTGCAGAAATGTAAAGTAGGTAAATCAAAATGTGGAAACAATACACATAACAAAAACACAGACATAAAATCTACCAGAACAAAAACAGAAAATTTTAATAATAAACTGCGTGATTGATACGTAGTGGCAGTTAAAAAATGTACGAACGATTATTTACTTGCTCACATTTTGTCGAGCTTTCATTTTTTAAATATAAAGTTATAACTTCATAGATTAAAATCTATGATTTTTTAGATTTTACAATGAAACCTATTTTACATGTTCTAGGAATGGTCTTCAACAGCTATCTTGTTACTTCTTAGAAATAGAATATATTAGAAAATTGTGGCTCTAATTATGTCATAAATAGCAGTGGCATTTCCTATCGCCATTTGAAGTGAAAATTAAAAAAAGTAATTGTAATTGGCTAAAAAAATTTGTGTCCGAATTTTTAAAAATGTTCAAAAAAGTAAAACAATTTTGAGATGATTATTCTTCTCGTCTCGAGAAATTTTTTAGCTACAAAAAAGGGAAAACAAGAACGGGTACAAAAAATGTTAATTTATTAAAATACTTAAGCATTTGGTGGGGCTTCTTCACTCACGACAGTTTAATTAAATTATACAGCACTAACCTGCAATGAGAAATATATTGTTTACCTGGAAATTTTAATAGAAAAAGGTGCCTGATCATGCGATGTCTGCCCAAAGTACATAGCAAGACAGTTATAATAGTTTAAAATTTAAATAAATGTTTATTGCCTGTAAGACGAACACCAAATATTCTAGTATTTGTTAGAGCTTCTATTTTTAAATGGATATAACAGAATTGGCAACTTTTTACGGAACGTTTGCCTACATTGAGTTGAGGAAGTTTATTGTTGCCATTTTATTAGTACAATAACTATACAGAATAATAAAATTTTAACAGCTTCCGAGATTAAAATAAAAGACATCTGGCATAAATCGCCCTGTCCGAATCCGTAATCCGTATACCTTAGAAATACAATTGGGTGTATTGTAATTTTACGAATTTAATATTTCCTACTAGAAACTTAGAAATAATTATCTTTTCTAGACTCTAGTAATTGGTTGATGCCTGTGTTGAATAAAATATGATTTAAATTTAAAGTTTCATTTTATGATTCTTTTTAGAGTTAATAAAAATTAAGCATATTCTTGCGAAATTATTAAATCCTTGAAAAGGAGAAAACGCTCTAAAATCTCGAAATTTCTCGAACTCGTCTCCGTTTCGAGGATGTAATTCTCGTCTCGAAAATTCTCTAATGAAGGTATTACTAATTACTATTAAGCCAGAATCCTCTTCACAGAAACCACCTCAAAATGCACTGTTTGCAGAGTAGACAGAGAAACCAATTCGTCACAATTCACAAATAACCGAATCGAATATTGGTTCGATTTCGATATACTGAAACTGAACTATAAAATAGCTTCATAACAAACCGGCTTTAAAAAACGGTGTGAGAAATCAACGAATCAACCTAAAAGAGCAGCTTAAAAAACTTATTTCAACATTTTCAACCCGCTTACAAAATCGGCTTGAGAAAACAAGCTAAAAGTTCTAACACACCAGCATATAAAAACGGTTTAAAAAGTAGCTAAGTAAACCGGTTCAAAAAATCGGCCTAAAATACCGGCGTAAACAACCAGTTTTAAAAACCGGCATAATAAACCGGCCCAAAAAACCGGCCTAAAAACCGGTTTAAAAAACCGTTATTAAACCGGCCTAAATAATCGACTTAACAAACCGGTCTAAAAAAGCGGATTAAAAAACCGACCTAGTAAACCGGCCCACAAAACCGGCTCAATAAACCGTCCTAAAAATCCGGCTCAAGAACCGGCCTAAAAAACCGGTTTAATAGACCGGTTTAAAAAACCGGCACCGAATCGGACTCAAAAAAACCGGGTAGTCGGTTAACCGGTTATCCGGGTATTGGTTTCTTACAAAAAACCGGTTTTCGGTTAACCGGTTTTCGGTTAACCGAATAATCCGGTTTATGCTGCCAGCACTACTCCTGACATCCTTGTGTGAGAAGAACATAGTTTAGCTCATATGGGTGCCAGGGCAAAAGGGGGTAGGAGGAAACTTAACAGCAGATTCCCTCGCGAAAACCGGTGCATTCACCCCGTTTATAGTGTCAGAACCTGTATTCGGTATCCCCAAACAAAGCATCCGAGCAGCAGTAAAAATGTGGGCCATTACACAACACATTTCTCGCTGGGAGGCAGTACAGGGACAAGAACTGGGGACGGAAATAATTGGAACGCCTTCTCACAGACTAACAACTGACGTCCTCCACCTTAAAAAACACCTTCACAAAATCGGTATATACAGAGGAAACAGACTCTGTAGATTATGTGCAGAAGAGGAGGTAACAGCCTCACACATAATCTTCGACTGTCCAACACTTTACCGCAAGAGACAGCAGCTATTTGGGGGAACACTTCGTGAAACAACCTTCATGCATGAAAACTTCGTAACAAATATCCTGCAACTCGTTGAGGGCACAGATCTACTTTGAAAGAATCGGGGGCGCACAAAAGACCACAGAGTCGAAGTGCAAACCGGCCTAACTAACCCATTCAAAACCCTGCTAGTAATCAGTCAATCAATCTCACTGTGTCTGAATATCTGCGTGGATATGTATAGGGATTGGATAACAAAACATTTAAAAATATGATTGTAATACAAGCTTTTCCAATTCCTCATATACAGGCCTTTTTTACACTACTATATCTCCAAGAAAATTTCTATAGAAAACAATAAACAATTAAAGGGCTATTAACGTGACGCAAAATAAGCTATATTTAGCGTTTTCTATTGTCACCTTAGCTATGTTAATAAGTTGCCTTGAAATAATCAATTATAAGAACTTGTGATAAAGAATTGCCAAAAGAAGTGCAAAAATATGATCAAATCGTGTAAAAGTGGACTTAATTTAGCGGAATTTATTTACTTTATTACAAACTACCATCCCTTAAGAACAAAATGCACACTACTCCAACCTCAACATTTGTCTTACAAAGAGAACAATGCCAAGACTCAGTAACCGATTTGCTTTACGGTATATTATACGTATGGTCTTTTACATTACAGACGGCCCGAAGTCTCGGGGCGAACATAATGGTTTGTCGATACAAAAAGTTACATTAGATTAAAGTTTTGGTTGTCCGATCGCTTTAGGATCCTCTAACAGAAGATATTTGTATTAAATTTACGTCAATCGTGTTATTTTTTAATTCATAACATAGCCTAATACGTTGATGTTATAAATATATAATTTAATTTTACATAAATTTTCGTTAATCTGGGTGTATATTTTAAAACGTTTCAGCGCAATCTTGTGTTTTAAGAAAATTCGGTGGAAATAGTTTCGTTAGTTCTGAAATAAATACTCGTAGGAAAGCATAATGAGAAACATGTTCTGCTTTCAAACATACAGGAGATCCATTAACAAATATGTATACAGTTTTCTATACACCTCGAGTTGAAAAAAGCTGATGATATATTTTTAAAATAGACAGTGTTCTATATAGAATTAATCTAAAAAGAAAATTGGGGAAATAATAAAAAAGTTGACGTCCTATCCATTTGCAGATTTGAAATTCGTGTACAAAAGTGCCTTTTTGTACCACTACCAAACATCGACCTCCACTTTACCACGTGCTTCTACTTAGTACTCAGGTAGAAGCATTGGGGGATCTACATTTTTACGTCGACTCTAAACGACAGAACTTCTGGAGGAGGTTTTTGGCATTATGACCCCACGGTTGCCAACCGGATTGTAGAATTATGTGTGATGGGTTGCAGCACAAGATTTCTACATCCGAGAGACTGAACCCAAGCTATATATGATGTTTTGCCCAGAAAGCAAGCGCTCTGTCAACTGGGCCACACTTTGCACCTTAAGAATATCAGAAACGTGCTTATATATAAGTATGTATATGCAAAATGGAAAACTAAAACTTTTCATTTACTCAACTGATACTCGATAATTAAGCAAATTTGAGAGTTCGAACGCGAATCACAGTAATCCTTGGGTTGCTGGGAAAACCTTATTTAAACGAATCACAATTTCTTACCATTTACGAGATCTCTACGCCGAGCCTGATCTTTTGCAAACCTGTATGTTTTTACCTGTGCAGCTGCATCTTCATCTTTCGTTATATGCAGATAAGGATTGTGGCCGCTGAGTAATTGGGTACATGCAGGTTCAGCTAACGCTGAAGAACTTGAAGACGCCGATGCTGAATCGCCCCCTTCAGTGTTATCACCTTAAATAATTATGTTTGCTTAGTGAACAGTAGCAATTATTTGGATACGGTACCTTGTACATGATGCAATTTTGTAGCCAATTCTGAAGCATAGATAAAATTCGGGGCTTCTTGTTCTGGGAGTGGGTTGACCAGGGCATTTGTGGGTGGTGAAGGTGTTAACAAGGGGCAAGTTGAGGCTACTTCATCAGCCAGAAATGAATTTGTTGGAGACCCTGGAAACGTCGAAGACGTATCCACGCGTAATAGGCTCTCCATTTTTAAATTCAACTGAGCACTATTCAATCATGTTAACAAGAAACGCTGACACATACAATTACTTTAATTGAGAGAATTGCTTTAAATATGTGACGCAATTCGAGCGGCTTCTGATCAGCTGGTTGTGGTATTAATAGGATGGGCGATGCGTCGCGACGCCTAGCGTAGCTATTGATCGGATGGCGCGATTTGGCGGCACATTTAAACATGCTTGGTGTGGGTCAATAGGTTGGCAACTTATGGAAAATTAGCATAAACTGATAAATGTATGGAAAAATCTTGACCTAAAGAAATACGTACGTTCACGTATACATATTTTTTAAGGGCAAAAGGCTTGGAATAATTTTACGAGTATTTCATAATATTTTGTTATGAATAACAATAACACCCATAAATGATATTGCTTAAATTATTCTTTCTAGCCTTAGTAATAAAATTGTTTTTTTTCATATTCAGTTTGATTGTTACTCTTGGCAGATATTTCATAAAAATATGTCGTAATGTAAAAATAATTTGTAATGATATGATGATTTGCGTTGCTCGGCAGCTTATCTGCAAAAACTGACATTAAGTAACCTTTGATATCAGTTCATTATGGTTAAGAAAATTTCCCTCAGTTTGATGCTATTCATGTCGGTGTCAACATATTTAAGAATAGTGCAGAATATAACTTATACATATTCCGTACGTAAACTTAATTACTTAGAACTGCTAAACAAATAAGTCTTACCAAGAGCAGTCCTCTATCAGGTAGGGAAACCAATCGTGGTCCATGTGTTAATTCCAAATTAATTGTGTGGTTGTGCTTTCAGTTTTCTTTCGTCTTCCATTTCATGGATTCTTTATTTTCAATAGGAAATTCCAATTGCCTAAGTTGCGGCCTTGACTCGCTTTTCTACCGTGCTTTTCCCTCTGTCTTTGTGGACGTTTACCATATAGAAAGCCCTTGGTGATGGCTTTGGACTTTGCCGCTGGATGCGTAGGCGGTAAGTCAAAATGAAACCTTTCGTAGGGCAGAGGTATCTGGGTTGTTTATGCCGAGACCTAGATGTGAAAACAATTATTGTATAAAAGTATTTATATTTAATGATTTCGTTTTGATAAATTTTGATTTGATCAGATCAATTGTACTTTAAGTCAAATATATTTGTGATCGTATGAGGGTGTCCACGTTTGATATTAATTTATTGCTATCAAAATGAGATAACCAAAGCACTAGAATAGAAAAATATTGAATCTGTTGCATTCAGAAATTATTTTGAATAGTATGCAGTTGTTTTGGGATTTGTCGGCTTTACGACGTAAAATAGTAACTCCTTGAGAAACCACATCTCCCTTCAATAAAGATAACATTATAGTTTTATTGCCCGATACTGACCTAAGGTCATCTTTACATTCAAATGCAATGAAAATATCTAACTGTTGATTAATGTACACAAGAAATCTAGTAAACTTGTATTTTCTAATCAGGTTGCGCTGGAGTAATCGTAGGTCATCCTTTGGACACGGTAAAGGTTAATTTACAGACGCAAGATGCAAGCAGACCGAAATACAGGGGAACCGTTCACTGTTTGCGGACGCTTATGGTTAAGGAAGGTATCCGAGGGGTCTACAGAGGGATGTCCAGTCCTTTGGCAGGTGTAGCTGCTATCAACGCCATTGTTTTTGGAGTGTATGGGAACACCCAACGTCGCCTCAGCAATCCCGATTCTCTAAAATCTCATATGATAGCAGGCTCGATTGCTGGGTTGGTTCAAAGTGGGATTTGCAGCCCTATGGAGTTGGCCAAGACGAGAGTGCAGATTTCAGGGGACAACATAGGACCCTTACAGTGCCTGAAGAATATTTATAAATATGAAGGAGTAAGAGGAGTATTTCGTGGTTTGGGAATAACCATGGTAAGGGAAGTGCCAGCTTTCGCAAGTTATTTTGTAACTTATGAAATGTTGACACGGAATGAAAATGGTACACAAGCGTCTACTGCGACGATGTTGTTTGCCGGCGGAATGGCTGGGTGTATTTCCTGGGCTATAGTTTATCCAGTGGATGTTATAAAGTCGCGTATGCAGATAGGTGGCATGGGAGGCTTTCCAAAGTACAAGAGCTCTTGGGATTGTTTGCAGAAGAGCATAGCCAGTGAGGGATACGCGTTCCTTGGTCGGGGTTTGATGCCGACCCTAGTTCGAGCGTTTCCCACAAACGCGGCATGTTTCACAGCTGTGACATGGAGTATGCGCCTGCTTTCGGGAGAAATGAACCTTGAAGGCTCATCGCCTGATGGCAACCAAGACGCGTCTTTGTGGGTGTGTTGTGAAAATGCTATGAATAGTTTAAAAACTAGTGACAGTTCAGCTGCCTATACGTGACATAAG
This sequence comes from Limonius californicus, assembly GCA_014611495.1. NCBI lineage: Eukaryota > Metazoa > Arthropoda > Insecta > Coleoptera > Elateridae > Limonius > Limonius californicus. Next base: position 5,227 of record JABXWE010056445.1, on the reverse strand, counting down.
TTAAAATTCTTGTAAATATGGTTGTCATACTTACAATTTTAAGATGGGTAAATTATAAACATTTCGTTTTACAAATTTTATTCGGTATTTCACTGAATGTTATCAAATTCCAGTTGTTGAGTTTCTGAGAAATCTTTCTATCAATCTGATAGTGGGGTGAATAGGGGACTGTTAAGATAAGAAAGATGTATTTAAAATTGTTCGTAAAGGAATAGTTTCTAAGTATTTAAATATGTTCTAAGTTTATTCCTATTTAACTCAAGATTTTTAATTTTATATTTTTGTAATGTACAAGTAATTTAATTATTTATATTTCTACATTAATTTAATAAAAGCTTAAGGGAACTTATTACAACTTTCTTATTACCTTAGTTATAATAATTTTGTTGGTTGTATAAAATATTGATATTTTGGCTTTCTTGCAAATTGAGTTTATTTAAATCTGTTGTTAACGGAAGTGAAAATAATCGAATTGGTTGTTTATAGAAGATTAACATTGTGCATTAAATATCAAATTCAGAGTGGCCTTTGAAATTAAAGAGATTGCTTTTATAAATTCGCTTATTTTAAAACTGTGAGAGGATAATTTAAATAATTACAAATGTAAAACATTTTTGTCAACTTATACTGGCATTGGTGTCACAAAAATTAAATAAATAAAATATACTCCATTCACGTTTTATTTGCACCTCATTGGCTACGCCAGTTTAACAGTTGTCTGGGGTCAATATTGTTGAATGCGTCCGTTATATTTTCTGATTCCGATTAGAGTTTATGGCACCCTGTTGCCAGTGTGGTTCATGATTTTGATTATTAATTATCGCAGTTGTAAAATGAGCAGCATGTGATTGCCTGCAAAGTACACAGAATGTTAACGTCACACGCATGCCGAACTATTCATAATCTCTTTTGTATACAGCTTCAGTTTGTAAACAAAGATAAGAGTCAACCTGCAAAAACCAAATTCCCAAATAATGTGGACGCAAAAAGCATAGTAGGTACTAGTGATGTCATTTACGTATACGTCATAATACTATAGAATTGAACTAATACATATGCGGCACCGCCTTCAGTCAGTGTCATTGTCACAAAGACATTATTAAACATTCAGATTTTACGGTTAAATACAAGTAAATTACTGGCAACTCAGTCGCAAAGGAGTAGATGGAACATACGAGGTGTGGCTATAAAATATCGAGATTGATGTTACTACAGACCAACTGCGCAAGCGCCAAAGTCGTATGACTAACAGCTGCATAGTGTGAAGCCTTCTCTTTCGTTTGTCGCCCCTCCCGTGTCTGTATGCATATTAGTCTGGATGTGGCCTTCGTTGTATAAGTTCTATATTTTTGTTTTTCCGAAAAAATGATAAGTGTTTTAATAGAGCAACGAATTGTCGTGAAATTTCATATGAAACTGGGAAAACCCGCTACTGAAACTTATCTATTATTAAAAGAAGTATATGGCAATGAATGTTTATCACGTGCGCGGGTTTTTGCGTGGTTTAAGCGTTTCCAAGATGGCCGAGAAGACGTTGAAGATGACGCACGCCAGAGACGGCCTTCCACGCCAAAAACGGATAAAAATATTGAAAAAATCGGTAATCTGATCCGATCTATTCGTGCGATTGCTGAAACTGTAGGAATTGACATGCGTAAGGCAAATTTTACATAATAATTTTAACATGCTAAACGTGTATACAAAAATGGTGCCGAAAATTTTCACAATCGAACACAAAAAAGCTGGTGAAAATATTTGTACGGATACTTTATATGCCATTGAAAATGATCCAAACTTCTTGGAAAGAGTTATAACATGTACTGAATCTTAGTTTTTCACTTATGATCCAGAAACTAACCGTCAATCCATGCATTGGAAGAGCCCAAGTTCACCGAGAGCTAAAAAAGCTCGAATATGCAAATAAAAATTCGAAGCAATGATGATTGTTTTCTTCAATATCCATGGGATTGTGTACCTTAACTGGGTTCCTGAAGGTCAAGCTGTTAATTAGCATTACTACCTTGAGGTTCTTGCTCAACTCCGTGAGAAAATCAGAAAAAAGACCCCAATTCTGAAAAAAAGTCATGGATTCTTCATCAGGATAACGCACCGGCTCACACTGCATTGTCTGCCAAGACGTTTCTAGCCAAGCGTAACATCCCACTGTTAGACCATCCGCCTTATTCGCCTGACCTGGCGTCATGTGACTTTTATTTGTTCCCCAAGGTCAAATCTGCATTAAAAGGAACAGGCTTTGAGACCGCTGAAGCTGTGAAACAAAAATCGGCAGGCGTCATGAACGAGCTCACAGAAGAAGATTTCCAGCACTGTTTTCAACAATGGAAAATTCGCATGCAGCGGTGTAGAGATAGAGGAGGGGCGTATATAAAAGGGGATAATAAATATGTATAAATTTAAAATAAAGATGTATAAATTTAAAGTAAAAAGTTTTACAGTATCAGTCTCGTTATTTTATAGCCACACCTCGTATAACTCATTCACGATTTTTTAACGGAAAGTTTTGTAAGTTTCACACATTTGTGGATGTAAATACGGTTTTGAACAGTGTGGTTTATATTTTGTAAACTGTGGTTATAATTTCCGACAGAATGTACTATTTACAATAACAACACCAGCTAAAAGCCTTTAAAACTAACTTCACCCCAAAACAATCTTAGTTAAATCAGCAGGAAGGCAAAGTAATCGTGAACGGATAATGTGTTCTGTATTTCTGAAAATGTTGACAATACGTGTCTTTTCGTCAGCCCTAAACAAACCATTACGAATGGCTTTTCGGTTAACACAGGGAGGAAGGAGGGTCGCGGAACACGATTACAGGAAGTCTTGACTGACTTAATGTACGGGGTAAGTTAATAAAAGGGCGCCACTCTTTCAAGTTACAGGTAAACGAAGATCCTCGTGAACCGGGCCTAGGACTGACAGCTTACCGGGAGTCGAACCTGCCTTGTTGTGCTTCCTCCTTACCTCAGTATTTTTACAAAACACGTACCTACGAAGACGAACATACACAAAAAATAACAAGTAAGAGGTTACTACACAATAGATCTAGCTATAAATTATACCTAAAGAAAGGGCCTCGAGACTTCCGAACTTGTTGCTCAAGCTGCCACTGAATACGACATTCCCTGTAATATCGGAAAATGAGAACTGCCTAGTCAATATCAACTGAGTTCACAACGCTATTAAAATTGATTATTAAATTCTTTATTAATTGGTAACAGAAAGTTGCTTTATAATATAAAAATAGGCTACTTCTACTTTTCAGAAGTTGAAGCACCTTTAACAAACAATCTCCACTAATAACCGAAAACATGGGTAGCTTTAGACGGTACTTTTGCTGAAACGATTAATGGTCACGGAAACGCTAAAGGGGGTAAATAGGTTAATTTTATTGGTATCAAACGATAAGAAAAGCTCACGGTATTTTCAATTTAAGTTATCGATTATCGAGTGTTATCGCAAAAAAAAGAACGGTACGAAAACTAAATTACAAGAGCAATTTTAGCTCCACACTACTTTCACTGAGCAGAAAACGTCTGCACTCCTTTGTCCAAGCGGAAAACAAATCAACCAATTCCTGGAATTCCTCGAAAAGCCCGTCTCAAGAATTATAGTCTGCGCCTACCAATGAAAACTTGCCAAACAGCGACAACTCTCGGGATAAGCAAGAGGAGGCTTAAGGCTATTTACGAATTAAACTAATGAAATAAATCTATCGAAAATTTAAATTCAATCGCGCGAAAACCAGACGCACGTAACTTGTTTCTAATACTTTTTTCTTGGTGTTTTGAAAAAATTTGAAAGTAAGAGAATTAATAAAAATAATACTATAACCAAGTTTTCTTACATTTATTTTCAAATTGTACTATTTGATTATAAAATGCAAGTTGGTAATCTGTGAGTTTTAAAATCTTAGCTATTTTGTTGTCAGTAAACACTATAAAATAAACAACAGGTCGACTTATACACAAGTGATCTTCAAAATATTGTTAATGAATCAAGTAAATATTAAATTTGCAATACAGGATGTTCATGAAAAACAAAACATGTGTCTTTATTTGAACCATGTAGTTCTAATAACTATTTAGTGCTTATCAAGGTGGAGTCAATCTTACAATAGTTTTTAGTGTTCAGAACACAAAATCTCTGCGAATATGACTGTTACAAATTATCAGCATATATAGTTGCAATAATAATATACAGGGTGTTCCAAAAATGACGCACCATATACCCAAGACGCGACAAACCATGTCAAAATAAGCAACTTTGTTAAATGCAAAAAATGTCTCAGGGGCCCCGTTGATGAGATACGGGGGTCCAAAGTGGGCACGTTGAAAATGAAAAGCAGAAGTATATTTTATAAATTTTTATATTCAAAATATTGCAAACCCAGTATAATCTTGTAAAAATAAATTTATTTTTCCAAAAGTTGTAAGAGTTTTTAGATACAATTTTTTGAATGTTACAAAAATAATAAAATTATGAAATAAAATGAAGCTGGCAACATACCAGATTGATAATTTGCAAAAATTATTAATCAAATGTGTTTTGTGCCAAATGATTTAATGTCACTTTAACGTCAAAATTTAAAGATCATTTGTAATGTTTACTAATAACGAATATTGTAACATGTACCTCATTCTTGGTGAATGCAATGGAAACTTAAGAAATGCTGCTCTAGAATATTCGTTGCGTTATCCCAATCGTCGTCATCCCGATAAAAACGTTTTTCAGCGGCTTGACCAACGTATGCAGGAAACTGGTCGTGTTGAATTAAATTACAACCACGGTGGGCGACCACGCACAACCAGGACTGCTCAATTAGAAGATGATGTTCTTGCAGCCGTGGAAAATCAACCAGGTATGAGCACACGTGGAATCGTCCAAGAGCTTGGGATAAATTGCAGTTTAGTGCACAGAATTTTAAAAGGGGAGAATTATCACTCTTTTCATTATTCAAAAGTTCATGCTCTACAAGAAAACGACTTTCTGCAAAGAACGAATTTTAGCCAGTGGCTGCTACAGCAAATTGAAGCAGATGAAGACTTTACAAAAAAAGTATTATGGACGGACGAAGCAACTTTTACTCGAGAAGGGATATTTAACCAGCACAACAATCATTACCGGGCAGTTGAAAACCCCAATGTATTTCACATAAGAGGTTTCCAGCAACGGTTTGCGCTAAATGTTTGGGCAAGCATATAGG
>JABXWE010056442.1:0-14847 GCA_014611495.1 Limonius californicus | reverse complement strand
GTGCGGGCGTCCCTTACATACTAAACATTCATGCAACATGCACCCTAAACTTAACTAAGCAAATGCGGTCGCCCCAGTCGGGATTCGATCGCCCCAACGGAGCAACTGCATTTACTGTGACCTCGAGTGGCCAATGCGTTCTCGCACTCGACCACCGCGGTCCCTATATATATATATATATATATATATATATATATCTCATTACAATGCAAGAAAGGGACTCGTGGTCCATGCTCAACAGTTGGAATATCAAAGCAGAAGACAAGCACGATGAGAGTCAGTGGAAGATATCTACGTAAAGCAGTTGTATCTGCACTGCTGTGATGCCTTGTGGTTATTAGTCTTATCAAAAGTTTCAATGGTTAAGGACTCTACAGGGAAGGATATGCAGACGATGTGAAAATCTCAGTGAAAATAAAATTTAGTACTGCGTTGTTAGAGGTAAAGACTGAATATTAAAGAAGAATGTTGCAAAGACCATCACCAGAAAAAGTCAAAATAGGAATTTTTACAAAAAGGAGGTATTGAAGTGAATATACTAATGCTCCATGGTACAAAACTAGTTCTTCTCATGGGTTTGGAGCTGATGCTAGGGATTTTCTTCGATCACTTTAAGGTAAGACGGTGAGATTAATAGTGAGAGTCACTCAACAAGTCTTAAATCGGCTTTTTCATTGCTTTAGACTCTGAAATGACGTGAAACTCAGAGGAGTCTCACTATAATCTACCCTGCTAAGTCATCAATTTCTTTGAAGCATTCCCAGATCAGTATAGATAAGGCGTTTGAGTTCGAAAGAGTTTTTAAAGCCACCTGGCTGTCGGATAGGATATAGATATGCTCATTTTTACAGGCCCTTCTATTATTTTATTGCGCACATTGAAGTATCGTGTATATCTCTGTGTGGAATACTGGGGCATATTTTTACAGTGAGAAGCCAAACCTTTCCCTTGGCTTTGCCTCATATATTCTCGCTACAGTATCCCCCTTGGTTTTCGAACCGTCCATGCACTAGATTAGGCTTCCAGGCTGACGATTCTGTCTGGGTTCTTTTCGCTCTATCCGATAATTCTGCCGTATGTTTACTGTTTAGTCCTAATTTGACTTCTCGCTTGATTACAATGTGGAAAGTGGGAAAAGGCCAGAAGAGTCTCCTTTGCGGCGGTGGGTGTTGTATTGATGACCCCGAGATGTTTGGACACCCAACGCCTTCGTATTTTACCTAGTTTTAATTTGGTGGTTTCTTGTTTGACCTTGGGCCACGACACCACATATGTTACTGCTAGTTTGACCACTCTGTGTACATCAAGTACTCCTTGATTAGTCTTCAACCTCAGGCTTTATCGTAGATTCGTCGGACTACCGCTGGGGTAGTTTCCGCTTTTTTGACTAGTTTCTCAATGTGCTGGTTCCATGTAAGTTAGGAGTCTAGAGTTACTCTCAACTACTTTAGCGCTCCCGACAGGTTGATTTCTTTGCCGCCAACATAGAGGGTTCTTTGCAGGCAATCGATTAATGTATTAATAAATCTACTTTCCACTAAGATCACTAAATCGTCTGCATATCGTAGGAAAAAAACCCCAATTTATTTTGTATGTTTATTAGAAGAACATATATGTACACTAAATAAAATTTTTAATAAATAAATAAATAAAAAGGTTTATGAAACAAGTATTACAGCTTCATAGGGAGTTAATACCACGGATTTCGTATCAATGACGTCTCTGAAAATAAAAATAAAGTTTACTTCTCGTTACCATGCCCATATGAAAAACACTAATTACCCAGGATTTCTGTTTGATTCAAGGCTGGGAATTGTTACGGTTAGTTTTTCTGGCAAACCCTCAAAGTAACTTAAATTAACAGTTTCCGATTTGCTTCCTACGTTTACCAACAATAGGTATACCGGATTACCCGCCAGTTCTCTGTAATGTGAACATTATACACTTAACCAATTAGATAAGATAGCAGAAGCTAAAATTTACTGCTGTAAGCTATGCTATTACTGATTCATACCTTTTAAGCCCGAGTACATTAGTCGTTAAAGCTAGTGTTTCTAAATCTCCATACTTTATAGTATCGGAATGTCTGGCTTTTATTACTTCCTGGTATATACGGTAATGGCTTTTAAGGTTGTTTACTTTTTGAGCAGCAAGATTTAAAGTCTGATATTTACTGGAAACAGGCAACCAAGTCTCATGCCCTTCGTTAAAGCCTGCATTTTTAGTGGAGTCCCATTGATACGGGGTTCTTTGAAAATCTCTACTATTCCTTTCAAAGTCTTCCTTCGCACCATTACATGCTTGAGGATCCTGCGCTTCTTCCCAAGTTACTTCTCCATTTTCCATACCTATTTCTTCCCCATTATAGGTTACCGCAACTCCTGGTAACAACATAGCCAACATGGTTAAACCATCTATTCGTTCAGAGCCGTAGCGGGAGGCAACTCTGGGTTGGTCGTGATTTCCTAACTAAAAATTTCAAGTTAGAGGAAAAGGTATAGCTGAAATCTTATTGTCACCTACCACCCAATTTGCTGTATATTTCAGTGGCATGTAAGTAAACCATTTATCGATAACATATTTAATGTCACGAGCGTCGGAATCCTTGTTTAGTTGTGTTATGAACCAAAAATTAAATGTGAAATGAGCGCCATCGTGGGTAGCATTACCATAATATCCAAATACTTTTTCTTTTTCTGCATACGACTCTGTCATCATTACCCTAAAAAATTCATTAGTGTATTTGCAATTCTCTTATAACCGGTCACAAACTTGTACTGAGAAAGCAGGGAAGACATTTCCAAACCAGGTAAATGCAATAAAATTGGAATGACCAGGAAGTTACTCTCAATCAAATGCGGCAATAATAAGAAGTACATCAATGTACGGAATTTAGAAAATAAGAAAGTAGGTACAATGAGCTTCAGGAGACAATTAGGAAAATTTCAGGAAGTAAAATGTAAATAAGAGCAAAGTAACGCAGATGGTGGAAAAGCGGTTGCCGTCGTGAGTAAATCTTATTTTGGAGGAGAAGGAGATTGAATATAAAATGCAGATGTTACAGAAATAATGCAAATGGTTAAAGAGTTATTGAATGTAATAGAACATTGGTAAGAACACTTAAAGTGAATGAGTGACGAATAATTATCTAAAAATATATTGGTATGGATGGAATAATGGAGTACAGCAAGCAAGAAAATGATGGACCACATTGACACCAAGAGGAATATAGCAAACTATGAAAAGGCGTGATATTTAAGAAAAATAATAGATTAATGGGGATGGATGGAGGAAGAAAGTCTACAGACACGTACGAAGAACAGTGTAAGAATTATCTAAGAAGATAGGTAGACTCCAAGGGAGAGAATCAAACGTAGAAGAGCAAAAGTATACGGAATGATACAGCAAGCTATGGGAAGATGAGTTATCCAAGAAAGGATTAGTCGGTAAGAGTGTAGTAAAAAATTAATACGGACACAGAGAAACAGTAACAAAAGACTACCAAAAAATATATTGTCGTCTTTATCAAAGGAATGAAGAAGTTACGAAAAACCAAAGTTTGGCCGGAATGATGCAGTATACCAAGTTATGGAAAAATGGGATTTAAAAAAAAAGGAATGGTTGAATCGGTAAGTATAGGGGCAAAAATGGTCACAGGTAAATTTTACTGAAAATAATAGAGGCATAGTCACTGACGGATAGAAGAACTGTGGAAGATTGAAGCTTGGTTTGAATGATGGCAAATAAAAGGTTTGTTAAGGTGGGATGTCCAAGAATGTAAGCCGGTAATAATACAAATAGAATTGGCTCCGGAACGCGGTAACCATTGCGTAAAAATCGGATAAGCAGAAATTTCTATGAAGTACCTTTAGAAAAAGTACCCGCATTGGAGGTAGTAAGAGAAGACCTTGTATGTCAGATTAAGCACTGCAAATATCTTGCTAAAGACAGAAGAAAATGGAATAATATCATCGAAGTCTTGGTCCACTAATGGCCTGTAGTGTTGTTATATAAAAAAATGAATGTACATTTCGAAGAGGTAAAACAATAAGAAATATAAAGTTCAAGCTTATCAACTTGCTTTCGAGGTAGTATGTGGAAAAATAAATATATGTATATATATGTTGAAGATGATACCAAAATTTATAAAAAAGAAAATGGATAAAACTCAAAATAACTTCATTTAAATTTAATAATTTGAGGCCAATACTTGAAATAAACCAAGATGTCAGATAACGCTGCAATTTAACATGTCTTTTGAAATTAGTTAGGAAATTAACAAATGCTTGGAGCAGACATGTCGATAGGTGAAGATGGAAGAATCCTATTAACTTCTGATTTAATGTAGATGGCAAAAACCAATATTTGATGACCAAGGGATTGGCAGTGAGTTAGTGTTGCAGTATATTTTGTTTATATAACCATACTAGGTATTACAACACTTCTCATAAATTACCTTGTATCACCTCCATGGTCTAATCGATACTGATCCAAAAGAGCTCTCCATTGGTAAACCATATCGTATGTTTCGGGTTGGTCGTTAGTATAGATATGATTTAAGTAACCGTGGTCGTTTGGTGTGGCTGAAGGGTCGTGAGTCTGCGGTTCGTCAGGAAACTCGATATCTTCGAACAGAGCTGAAATAATGTCAACTCTGAATCCGTCAACACCAAGGTCTAGCCAGTAGGTAAGTACATCCTGTTGGTAAATACATATTATTATAAACAGGAAAAAGTACCATACAATCGAAGACAAAATTGGAGTGGGCCATGATAGATGCATAATGAAGTTGGCAATGCTGTTTCTTAAATTGTTAGTAGTAGAAGTTCAGCAGATACCATTGTTAGGTATCAACTATAACATCTTTTTTTGTGATATTGCGTATAATTATTGCTCTGGATTTGTCTTCATTTTGATTGATTGAAATTCTCGTACAATTATTTCTAGTTAAACTCTATAACTGCTTGAGCTAATTCGAAAGAGCAAGAATATGAAATTGAGAAATGATTGTACGTCTAGATCTAACAGGTCCGGATATTCAATTATAAGTTTGTTTACTGATGTTCTTATTACATTTATTATTAATTGATTTCGATTGAAATCATAAAAATATCTTTTTTTTTATTATCAAACCTACCCATCAAAGTAATCTGAGTACAATTTTCATAAAACCATTTCTAATAATTTACATGCGGTTATTGTTCGATAGTTGCGTTTAACGGTTGGCTATGGGTACCATAGAGAGCTTTTTTATATGTAATATGGTTATTAGTAGTGCCAACTTTAAAGCAACAACAGCCTGCTCGAATTTACTTCTTTGTGCCGTGCTATTGTTTGTGTTGTAAATACCTTCATTTCCTGTACTAGTTTCGGGTCTCTATAATTCAAATCTGGTTGACCTTCTGCAAACTGATGAAGGTACCATTGATTACGGACAGTACTGTACTTCCAAGCTGGCCCATGAAAATAGCTTATCTAATGAGAATTACAAATTAATTTTGTTTGGTTAAGCGAATATAAAATTTTAGGACTTTGATCTTTTGTTTTGCTTACCCAGTTATTTGGAGGTGTATCCGGAGACCCATCTTTCCAAACGTAATAGTCTTCGTATCCAGGTTCTTTGTTTTCTGATTTTTTGAACCATTCGTGCTGATCGCTTGAGTGATTAGGAACGAAGTCTAATATTACCTTCAAACCTAAAATTATTAACTTTTTAGTGGGTAATTTTAGTTTAGTTAAATAGTAATTAGTAAATATCAAGACATAGCAAGAATATCAACACGTTTGAAATGGAATTATGCGCATGGGGTGTATAGCAAATGGGGAAGAAAATAGATGGAGCAGAAAAATCCTACAGCGGCCACCTTATGCGTTCGAACGACTAAGACGAAGACCAACCATGAGATGAGTGGACTACATAAAACTGGATTAACTGGGCTAATTGGATGCAAGTAGCATTGAATAGAGAACGATGCAAAGTTATTGAAGAGGCGTACATCCAAACATTGACTTAAAGCGCCATTTAAGAAGAAGAAAAAATATCTATGGGAAGAAAGTCCAGGTGTGTAACCCTTTTAAATATGTTGGGGTTAACATTAAGCAGGAAGGCATCTCTCATATTTAATAAGTAGGTAGTTGTGCTGTAAATCATTAACGAAATTGTGCTGCTAGGAATTATTTTCTAGTCAAACTACTATCAAACTGTGAAAATGTATCAATTATAGGCGTTTACATTATTTTTCGATAATAGAATTAAACAATTACTACAAATATGTACTGAATAGGGTAGGATGATGAGTGTATACAATGTATGCTGTCGCTATTTAACCACTTGGTGTATATAGTAGTTGCAGTAAAGAAAATTATGCAGGGTGATTCACGGAGGAATACGCATAGGCAACCCATAACACATTTTATCAAGTACTTTATGCAGCCTCTACCATTGATCCTTCGACATGAGCCTCCCCTAGCACTTTCCACTGTTGCTTGTCTTGTGTATATATGTATTCGAACGCACAAAGAACAGCCAGGATTGTGCGGTCAAAGATGTCTACACCACAGTCACAAAAATATTCCAAAGCTGGATGCAAAATTAAAGGAAAACTGGTTATCACTGAAAATAGGTTACAGCAGAGCTACAACAAGCGAATTTAATTAAATTGCGATAGTTGAAGCATTTTGTTGTTGTTGTTTTCGTTCACACTTACTTTTAAAAGGTGAGTAGGTTAAAATACATACATAACAGATATCGCTGATTTATGACACCCTTAATAAAAATTAAGAATCACGGTATTTTGTGATATGTATTTGGGTTGCTTATTTGCCAAATCATAGTTTCGTACTTTCCCGTGAATCTCCGTACATAATATTATGAAAAAATATAGGGTTTTTGAATAAAAGACGGATTTCAATTTTACGATTACAAAATTTAGGTTGTAAGTTGTTTCGGAAATACAAACGTTTCCATAAATTAGCACCATATAACCTATTCTTCCTATTTAACTAAAATGGTAATTACACTGTGCAGAGTGTATTTAAAATTAAATAGCAAATTCAAAGTTTTACTATTATGCAGGACCATTTACCAGTTACAACACGAGATTTGAGGTTATTTCTATTATTATTGGAAGTGTCAGGGAAATTTATAATGGAATAATTGTTACATTATGAATTTAAAAAGTAGAGGTGCTCCAGTTTTAGACACCTATAATGTAACCATAATGTCAGTTTACCTTTCTGTTTTGCTAAAGCAAGCAACCCCTTAAAATCGTCCAATGTTCCAAAAATGGGATCAACATCTCTGAAGTCGCTGATATCATAACCGTGATCAACCTGTGGCGATTTGTATATGGGAGACAACCATAGGGCTGTTACTCCGGCGTCCACTAAATGATCAAGCTCACTTTCAATTCCTTTGAGATCCCCAATACCATCATTGTTAGCATCCTAAAAAATACTTTAAGAACTGTTTATTTAAACTTTTAAAGGATTATTACCTTGAACGATCTTGGATAAATTTGGTAAAACACTGCTGTCTTCCACCAATCTAAATCGTCGTCTCTAGTAGTTTTGGCACGACCAAGTTCAGTGGGTAGCGAATGGGTATTTACTACCAATACTGCAAACACTATACCTAATTTAAGCAACATGATTATTGATACTGACTATAGTATAACTGAGTATAAAGCTTTTATACTTTATGATATCTTAGTAATATATAAGAGAGGTAGAAAAATGATCGTTATCAAACCCATGAGGACTTTTTAAATATGTGTATATCAGTATAATGCTTAATCATAGTCTAATCTTGCGTAAGAAGAGTGATATATGCGTGTATATAGATTAGTTATAATCTTATATAAGATTATGAGATAGAAAATTACATTATTGAGATGAGGACGTCAGTTTTTACATGCACATTTCTAACACACGTGTTCACTGAAAATTTTCCAGTTTCTCTTTTCCAGGAAAACAGAAATTTTATATCTTGACAAACTTGATAATAGTTCTATATCTTCGTGTTATCGAAATTAACGCACGTAATGAGAGTTATAATTTAAAATCAAATGGCTGCATTATATCGCATTACATACAGAAAAGATCATCAACACCTGGAAAAAGGACGCAATCTCATATACTGCCAAGACAAATATTCCTATTTGAACGTAGCAATATCCACACAAATATCAACAGAAACCTATTTAAAAAAAGTATTCAACGAAACCGTGCTGGTACTGCTGCATTTCACGTGCAGGCCGCTTCTGAATTGAGTAGGGCGTTAGCACTAACTGTATGAATCACAGTATAACAATATGCTACGTACGTACATGCGTAGCATATTGTTATATATACACCAGACGGGGAACCCTAATCCCAACACGGCGCGTCCCTAGGTGGCGGATCGGGGAAAGCTCTGTAGATACAGAGTGTTTCGGAATTGCACGGCACTATTTTAGGGATGTGTTCTCACGCACGAAATAAACAAAAAAGTGCATACAAACATATGGGTCAAATTAATTTATCACCGAGATATTGAAGTTAAAGGTAAATAGCTAAAAGTCCGAAGTTAATCAAGTTGTCATCAATTGCATATCATTTATTTTTTTAACAGTTGATTAAACATCTGTCATTAAATCTGTTGATTAGTATTAAGTAACCCGTTTTACTAGTTCATGCTCGTTTTCGTGTGAGTTAATAGTACTTTGAAGACTCTTCAATTTGTTATTGTCATGGAAGACACCACAAATTTGTTCAGTTTTGCAGAACAAACAGACATGCTTCTAATTTTTGGCGAGGTACGTAAAAATGGCCCTGCTGCTGTTCGAAGATACCATCAAACATTTCCCACTAGAAGGATACCAAATCGTAAAACGTTTGAAGCCATTGAAAGACTTCTTAGGGACACTGGCACGCTAAAGCCTGAACGAATAAACGCTGGTCAGCAAAGATTTCGACGAACTGCAAACATTGAAGAAGGAATACTCAATACTCAGTTATCTTCTAGTACTTGCACCAGAAAATTGTCACTTCGTTTCAATGTATCATGTACAAGCGTATATGGCGAACATTGCGTGAGCAACAATTGTATCCATTTCACGGTACGTCTGTGCAAGATCTGTTACCAAAAGATTATAACAAGCGCAGAAATTTCTGCCATGGTTAAGTCAACAATGCACACGAGATCCTAACTTCCTGAGCTGAAACATGTTTTACAAGAAATGGTATTACCAATTTTCGATACACCCATACTTGGAACGAAGAAAACCCTCATATAACTACTAGTATTCATTACCAACATACCTTTTCATTAAATGTCTGGTGTGGTCTTCTTGGTGACAATCTCATCGGCCCCTTCTTTTTATCAACAAGGCTTTCAGGAATATCTTACTTGCATTTTTTGCAAAATGATCTGTAGACCTTCTAGAAGACATTCCGATGGCCAATAGGCAGGGGTTTATGCATGACGGTGTCCCTGCTCGCTTTTCTCATATTGTCACTGATTATTTAAACATAACATGTGGTAATCGATGCGTTGGTCGAAACGGACCTGTTAAATGACCACCACGATCTCATGATCTAACGCCATTATATTATTTTTTGTGGGGCTGGATGAAGTCTATGGTTTATTCTACGTCTATTGGTACACAAGAAGAGCTAAGGAATCGCATCGTAGAAGCAGCAGCAACTATCAAGGGTCGTCCTGATGTTATAGGGCGTGCCAGAGAAGCATGGGTTCGTCGTGCTGAATGCTGCATTCAACAAAATGGAGACCACTTTGAACAGTTACTGACAGCATGAAAGAAGCGACAACCAAATTAGGTACACACTGCCAGAGACAAAGTCAACAACTGGACCAAGAAGTGGCGAATCAAACTTAACAAAGCAAAATCAGTTCATGTTAACTACACCAACAGAAAAATTAACCACCTACCTATCGTGGTTAACCAGAAAACGTTACCCCATGGAAATAATGCAAAATACCTAGGTATGACTCTTGACACAAAATTGAGGTGGAAAGAGCATGTCAAAAAGAAAAGAGAAGAACTTAACCTGAAATTTAGAAAAATGTATTAGTTAATTGTTACTGTTACTATATAAACAAATGCTAAAACCAGTCTGGACATACAAGGTGCAACTATGGGGATGCACCAAGAAAAGCAATGTACTAATGATACAAAGATTCCAGAACAAAGCACTACGAAGCATTGTTAATGCTCCGTATCGTACTTATATCCGGAATGACGATATCCACAAGGATCTAAAGATTGCTCCAGTTGCTGAAGATATCCAGCGATTTGCCAGGAAACACGCAGACAGGCTCCACGAGCTCCAAAATGTTGAAATGCTACAACTTCTCGACAACAGTCAACAACTTGAACAGAGTGAAACCATTTAAGTGAAAAAGTGCTTAAAAAAAACATAAAGCAGAGTAAACACGTGAGTGATGTGCAACACAACTTCCATGGAATGCTCCATTGGGAGCATATCCATAACACCGTGAAACCATTATTATTAGAGACAAATTTTTAGATAGACTTAGTCTAGTTACAATTATCGCCTAACAAGGTGCTTAAACAAAACTTTGAAAATAGTTTTCATAAAACATCACAGTACCTAATAGATATTGTTATAACTTTACATTTACTAACTAAAAAATACTCTTGGAAGTTGCGTTTAATAAAAATCAGTTAAATCTGTACAATTAGTTATTAGCTACTAGTTAGTTGTTTTCCCGTTTCTGTCAATTTTTATATCGCAAATATAATTTTAAATTCGGAAATAAAAACAGTCTAAACATGTAAAAATGTCGTTATGTTAATACAACTATTGTCGAAGTTGTCAGATAGGTGTAAGTTCGAATAACTGTAATTCCGTAACGCAGTTTAGCAGCTTTTTTCTTATTCTGGCCTAAGAAATTACCCCCGAAGATTGTCGGTGTAAAAACACCCCGTATATAGCATCCGTCTTCTTCTTCCTCTTCTTCTTCTTCTTCTGCGCTAGCGAGGATGGTACAAACAACGGTGTAAATAATATACCGAACTTTGTTGTAGGTGCTTTGATTACATACTTGTTTACTTTGCTGGTTTGTCGTAATGTACAAAAATATACTATTTCAGAGTGATTATTTAGTACAATAATGATACCGTAACACTTATATCAAGGCTAAGTACTTTATCCTTCAATACATATTTTTTAAAAACTAGAACTAGATTTCTCGAAACTGAAAAAAGTAAATGTGTTTTCGCTAATTTATCTAGTACAAATAAGAAATGATACAAGTTTAATCAAGCAAGTAATAAAAAAATGCATAAGTATTCTCAGTACTCCACTCGCAATTGTTTGATAATCTGACATGAAGCAATATAAAAATTTAGATAATTTACTTTCCGGTAACCTTGAAATAGCCATATTTTACTTTCTTCTTTCCTTTAAGACAGTTTGTAACACAGTTAGAGGACATAAACATGTTATTCTTTCAATATTCTATTATATTAAATGCACAGTGGCATAACACCGAAGAGCTATACTTCCTTTTTGTGAAATGTATTAGAATTAAGCATTAAGAAGCCTTGGCTATTATAATTATACAAGAAAATTGACTACATTTTTCATAAAGGTTGTCGGTGGAAAACATAATGCATTCTCTTAAACCTTTCTAGTTGTAGTTCTAAAGAGAATTCTCTATTTAGTCAGAATATTATTATTAATGAGGTATCAAACAAAAATCTCTTTGATGTAGCTGGTGTAGCTTTATTTATTAAAAATTTGGAAAGAATTTGTATAGAATTCATCAAGACTTATCAAGCAATTCAAACGACGACTTTTATCAGGTGCGAAAAGCTTAAATAAACATGTGTAAAGCTCGAATCCTCTGCGGATATTATGCAATGAAAAGTGTATATTTTATGTTCCCTAGCAATAAATAATAATTGTAACAACTGAACTGTAGAACTGCAGTAAAATACTTATTATAAAGTTCATGGCTTACGTAAGACACAATTTTAATTTCAAAACCTTTTCCAAAATTTCTACTGCATAAAAGTGCACAATTTACGTAACACTGTTAAAATAATGGCAAAATCACGGCCTATTGTGAATTTTGTAATTAATAAATAATAGTTATTTATTATACGAGGGGATTAAATGAATGTTTAATGAGCGATATGTTTAACCGCGCAAGCGGCGCAGCCGCGAGCGCGTTAATATCGCAAGTTAAATATTCATTTAATCCGCGAGTGTAATACAACGTTTTATTCAATTTTGCCTGATATAATAAGTCCAATTCTGAAGAGAAAATTTTAAGGAAAGTCATCAAATAGGCGAATTTTATGATTATCACGACAAGATCACAACTTCTGTGCCCCGTTACCTTGACAACGACGAAAATTTTTATAAACACATTTCAAAAAATATTCGAATTGGATCATGATGTTTTTTCTGATCCAGAACACGGTTTGGTTGATGGTGATGCTATAATGGAAAAACTGCTTCCTCGGAAATCGAAGGATTTATACAAGAAAGTGTACCAGCGGATTAAAATTTTTAATCTACTGCTTATTAACATTTTAATGCGCGGCCTAAATAAACAATGACTTTAATAGTTTAATTTGACGTCAATAAACGTCAATTTATATGGCAAACTTGAATAAATTATATTATCATTTTTTATCTAAGCACTATTATATAATTCAAAATGTACCGTGTACGGCGGCGCTTGTATAGACACAGCCATTTGAAAAAGTAAACAGTAATTTTTGTAAGAATAATATGGATAATACAGAATGTTTAGTGTTAAACCTAAATAAGATTTGTAGAGCGTGTTTATGTGAAAATGAAAATATGAAGAACTTGTTTAATAAGGAGCACACCCAAATGGATCTTTTAGAAATGTTTACCACAATAGCGAGTGTTGAGGTTAGGTTCTTTTCTTCATGTTTTTGAAAAGAAATATCTAGTTTTTATATTGTAACTATTTAAAAAGATATAAATTAAATTGTGGTATGTATGCTTTTAATGTTTACTAACAGTTTGAAATATTTATGTTATAGTGGGCTGTTATCTCTCATACTATTTTAACCACAAGTTTACTTGTGTTGCAGGTAGAACAGTCAAGTGTATTGTCTTCACATATTTGTAGACAATGTGAGGAAAAACTAAATATATCTTATACTTTCCGACAACAGTGTCAAAAATCCAATGAAATAATTACAAGTTACATAAATTCAAATAAGAACGTAAGTCTTATTTTTCTTGCTTATTTAATTATGAAAATATGAAAATGAAGCTATATTTCTCATAGGTAGCAGAAGCTGATATAAAACCCAATGAAGTAAAAGAAGAGCTGCTCCATGAAGAATTTAAGATAGAAGATTCATCTGATAACAATTATGAGAAAAACTCGGATGATTCTGACTATGAACCGAATAACGCTAAAATATCACAAGTTAAGAAGAAGAGCAAGGATGTTAAACAGACAATGAGATTAACTCAGTTTTCCTATGATGAGGTAACACAAGCAATAGAGGAGTCTCGCAGGAAATTCTTTGAGAACACCGAATGCATACGGTGTGGGTTTGTCGGAAGCAATACTAGGGCCTTATCAGTTCATATGTCGCATTTGCATAAGTAAGTTGAAAGTGGGATTGAATTTCAACTAGAAATTCTAAGGTTTATGATTTTGTTATGTTTTTTGTAACTAGAAAACTGTCCGATTGCATTGATTTAAATATTTTAATTTATAATGCTCACTTTATTGTTTTTTTAAATATTCCCACTCATTTTCAAGTGTTAAGTGGCGCCATGCGAGGACGACTTGAAGTTAAAAAATGCCCATGCCAAATAAAAGACTCCTACAAATTAGGTAGGTCGTGGGTATTCTAATGGTATAACACACTGGACATGCAATAAAAAGGGCATCAGCTTAAAGCAATATTATTACTTAATTGAGATTTAATAAAGCAATTGTATAGGTTGTTTCATTTCAGAAACTTCAGTTATAAGACATTTCAGGAATAGCAATTGCTTTTTGTAGCGTTGTACTATTTTAAGTGACCACATACTATATACTAAAAAAAATGAAAGTTGTGTAATAATGGCAAACAGGTACATCAGTAAACTCAGAATTTCATTTAATATACAGGATGTTTTATTCAAAATAAGAAAGTTGCATGCAATTTTTCCAAATGAAGTAAGTATTGAAAAAAACCAAAAAAGAGTTTCGAAGTAATTAGCTGGCCAGAATTAGGATACACACTCATATACAGGGGGATGTAACAATGTGAGAATGGACAATTCTGTTTTATTTATGATAATATACAAATATTTTATTAAGTAGCGTTCTGGAATCTACAGAGTGCTATGTTAAAAGGTGCTGGATTAAACATTATATTTTATACTTGAATATAGTTACTGTATAGTTTTACATTTATCAATTCTTCAGTAAAAATATGATCTTGTGAGAGTCTAAATTCAATAGTTCCCGCGTTGTTCAATTGTTTAGGTGAATTTTTGAAGGCATTTTTTTAAGTTTCATTTGAAAATAGAAGAAAATAATTATCATTTTGTTAAAGAATGTATTGGTTTTTAATCTTTAAAACCACCATTTAAAATACAAGAAAACCTATTATATAGGGTGATTGCTATGTGCAACATGGCTTAAGATTATTATAGAACACCTTATATATTATTTTAGAATAAAAACTCCATTAAGTTAAGGTTATCTTATAGTGTAAACGTTTTCAAATTTTGACGTAACGTTTTTGTGATAGTTATCCACTTGTACAGTGATTGGTATCCACAACATGTCTTATTACCAAATATAGAACACCCTGTATATTATTTTAGAAT
>JABXWE010056440.1:0-12953 GCA_014611495.1 Limonius californicus | reverse complement strand
TTATTTTGTGCATACTTTTACTAAATCAGATGTGAAACTATATGCATTTACTAGTTAAAGTTTACTTTTGTTTGGTTGTTATCACATTCCCTTTTACTCTATAAATTCGTAAGTGTACATACTGACTAAAAGTGTATACGTTTAATGAGTTGACGATTCTACTGCAAGATGTTTTAAACACTACTTACTAACTTCCTATCTTCGTTTGCACAACTAAAAACGAGAAAACTATATTACCAGTTCCTCAGTATGCATTTCTCCCTCAACCAGCGCTTTATACTCTATAATAGTAAAGGAAATTTATGATGCTGTTGGGTTGTGTATAATTTTTAAGTTCAAGTGTGTTTTGTTCTAATCTGTACTGTGTATACATTTCCATCCCCGTTTCCTAAATTTACCAAACATAGAATTTAATGACTAAGAAGTAAATTTCTAAATAAAAGGTTTCAAAATCTGCCCATTCCCAAAATTTAACAATATTAAAGAAATTATAGCAGTAAATTCAGAAAATATTCTCAAAGGAAAACATTTCAATTATGCAAAATTACGAATTGCTAATTTATTCCAGTGTTATGGAACATTTAGCAGATTGAATTTTTGAATCAAATAAATCTTCGAAAATTATATTTTGGTTCCGTTACGTACCTACAATCTGTATGCGCTGAGGGTATGCAGCCATGCAAGCAGTGTATAGAAATGCATATATTGCGCGCCAAAACTGTGACGGAACGGTGCCCAAGATTTAAAAATTGCAAAGAGGGGACTATGGATCAATCGCGACCAGGTGTACGGTGTACTGCATTAACAAAAAACAATATAGCATGTGTGGAAGGCCTTATTAAAAAAAATCGTCGAATTTCAATTAGAGAAATTTCAGAAATTGTTGGTGCGAGTGTAGGATCTGTCCATAGTATTGTTCGTAATCTGGGTTACAGAAAAGTTTGTTCGCAATGAATTCCGCGTCTCTTGTCTAATGAACAAAAATGCTTGCGAATGGGCTTATCTCTGCAACACCTCACAGACTATAGGCAAAATGGTGATTACTTTCTTATGTCAATAGTTGCTGGTGACGAAACTTGATGACATTACTAGAGCCATCCAGTAAATTATCGTCGATGCAGTGGAAACATTTAAGTTCTCCAGCACCGAAAAAGTTTATAGCACAACCTTCTGCAGGCAAGGTGATGTTAACAGTTTTTTCGACCATGAAGGACTTTTGTTGATATAGTTTAAGAAACCTGGAGTAAATCTCAATGCAAATCTGTACAATGAAACTTAGAACAAGCTTCATCAAGCAGTAAGACGGAAACTTCCAGGAAAACTTACGCATGCGGTCATTTTGCACGACAATGCTAGGCCTTTGCTAATGTGGTAAAAAGAAATCTTCAACGAAAGAAATGAAGGGTTTTAGAGCATCCGCCATATAGCCCAGATCTATCGCTTTGCGATTTACAAATTTTTGGACCGCTGAAAAAAGCGTTAAAAGGTCGGCATTTTGAGTCTGACGCAGAAGTACAGACAGCTGTGGACGATTTCTTCAATCAGCGGCCACAAGAATTCTATGAGCAGGGTATACGTCTGTTAGTAAAGCAATGGGGTAGGTGCCGTAACTGTTTGATTGATTAATTGTTGAATACATTTTTTAGAAAGTAAAGATGGGTTTCAATTTAACATTCCTCATATATTTATAGAAAACCTATACAAACAGATACCACAATACCACAGGACTCATATCATCATAAAAACATATAAATTAGCAGCCTAAGGTCATTTATACATGGAGCTCCAACAGTTCCTGTAAATAGTAATGATTACACCGAAGAAATTTCGATTATTAAACAAATTGTTCATTGCAAAGGATACAACACAAAACTGATAGATACACTAATCACAAAGAAACATTGTCAATTAGCAATTCAAAGAATATATTCAAAAGATCACCCGGAAAACATTAAATATATTTCAATTCCATATTTCAGTGATATATATCGGTGAAAATTGCTTATATTATAACAAAAACAAGTAGATTTGGAATAATTTATAGCACAACAAAAAACACGTTCCACACCTTATTCAATGCAAAAGCTAGAATTAACGATTTGTTAAAATCAGATATTTACAAATTAAACTGTTCACTGTAACTATGTATACATAGGTCAAACAATTAAAAATTTTGACACCGCATACAAAGAACACATACGCCCGTACAAATACAAACACCCAGAAAAATCTAATTATACGCCAAACACTTATTAGAACACAATCAAGCATTGGCATCAAATAATGTATTAACATTTTTACAGTTTTGCAATAATAAACGTAAATTGGATATACTCACGACCTTTCAAATTCACAAACACACTTTAGCAAATACACCTTTAAAGAATGAGTAAATTGAGCTCATAAATTCCCCGCCATTGGAAGTTTTGGAATAGAAGACCAGAGCCAAGTCAATAGCTACAAATGTTTTCAATATTAAATGCGTTTGGAAATGACATGTAAAATGTCGATATACGTATAAAGCACAAAAGTGAATAAACCCAACTTAAATTGAGTCTATTATTATCATTAAAATATACTTTCAATTTGTTTATGGTTATTGTGATAATTACTAAATAATAAAATTTGAATATCTGTATTAGTCACTATATCAGAAAATGATTTTTATGCAAACCCTCCAATACTTAAAAGGGCTTATAGTGGCCACATCCACACGGAAGACTTTAAACAAAATAAAAATTTTTAACTTATCATAATACTGTCAATAGTCGGTTAATAGCACGTTCCTTTAAGCCGTTAGATTCGATTATTAAAATAGTTCTGGAAATCTTTCATCCGATTGTGCTACACATGGGCCTACGAAGGCTTAGTATAAAATAATAAATAAAGTTCCTATTATGTTGTATTTCTTTAACTTTGTAGACAACCGTAGACCAATTTGTGCTTGCATCAGAATTATATAGATAAAATATACTGAAAAGAACTGGATATATCATAATGCTGTACAGCACATTATGACTAGGATTTGGGACGTCGTGGCAACCACATCATGAAAAAGAAGTAAGAAAATTGTCAAACTGTCATTTGGGTAGTGAGTATTTGGACCTCTAGCAAAACGCTGTGAATGACATGAGACGCACGTTTTAGTATGTAGGTAGCATCATTTAGCAATGCTGCGGTGGTCAGACACAAAATGTATAAAATGACCACTAACTATGTGAATGGGACAGTTAAACAGCGATCAGCAACGTCCAAGCGGACCAATCAAATTGCAAGGCTTTTTGTGTTCTACGTGCATCGAAACACAAACACCGTAACAGTCTAACAGTGGCGTAACCCTGAAGTGCTGAATTTAAAATTGAGTCGTTTTTATTCCTATGCTGAATTCTTATCGTAAGTTTAACATACCGAAGCTATTCCCTAATGTGTGGGTTATTTATACACACTCCCATTTCAATCTTGTTCTAATGGCACAAACCACGCTGTCCATGTCTACTAGATTATGCTATAAATAATGTCTATATTAATTGAGCTAAATTTATGTTTTCATTTTCTGAAGGATTCATTAACAAAACCAACTTATACATTCACGAAAACCTTTAAAGTTTCATGTCGCAAAACCATCTGGTCATAATGACTACGAGCCAAAAAACCCGCCTGGGGCATTCTTATTTTTCTCTGGAAAGAAGTTTAGATACAATATGACAACTGTGATTAGCACTTTTAGAGAATTGTATGAATGAATGAAGCAAATTATCACAATATTGTTTTCTAAATTGTTATTGACAATGGAGGAAATGTGACAGTTCATCACTGAACTTAAATTGTTGGCTTGGTGAAGGACTTATCTCCAGAGGTATTCCTTAGTCAAGTTACCTTAGTTAAAGTTCCTACTGAAGATGGCTACTTAGTTACTGAGATACGTGTTTAGATGTTTTAAATATCGTGGTTTTCTAAAGTTTATTTATGCAGCTTATTTGATTATCTGTAAACAATAAGGGTATTTCGCAAGATTTATGTATCAACTTAAGGATTAAATACGGTCCAATTCACGTAATAAGAGCATGGATACAGCAAAATGGCGAATATAGTGAGCTTTTAAGGGTTAGATGTTTGGATTTTAATTGTTCTGTATTTCGCGCTTATAGCGATCGCGGTCCCGGTCACTACAAACAATTTAAAATATGTTTAGCATTTCTAACTTGAGTGATTTAGAAACTATTTACCATTAAGGAACTTCTGTTAAGGGTTATAATTTTATATTACTTGCGAATTTTTATATTTTGGATGTCTTAGTATACGTTCTTAGTTTATGTGCCTATACCGAGCCACAAGACGTTCTACCATTACATTTTAGACAATATTCAATTTATGAAATTTTAGAGAATGATTCTAGTGACAAGACATATAGTTTCATATGTTTTTAGATGTAATCTCAGGAATTTCATATTCAAAACACAAAAACAATTAAGTAATTATGACTTAAAAATAAATTACATAAATATCGTAATTAATAATTATGTATATATATATATATCTACGTAGGTACAGTTCTCCTGGGTTATAACGTTACCTTTGAGACTGCATATATTTGGTCGTTATATCCGGGAAATTTTTAAAATATATTTACAATATTAAAACTAAAAATGTCTATGTTCATTATCAACAAACTACATTTCCTGTATCATAGGGTGTTCACAATTTTAAAATGGCTGTTAATTATCGACTAAAGGAAAGCAAATATATTATATTATTTATGGCAATTTGGATATAACGGATAAATATATGTACTGCCGAAGGTCTCACTACATAAGAATTAATTTGTGTAGCTACATGATGTTTCCAATTTGTATAAACAATTTTTTGTGAAAGTTACTGATTTACGATGTAAAAAATGCTATACAATTTGGTATCACATTTTACTCCACTTACCAAGTGCTGTTTCACAGGTTTAACAGGTTCAATCTATACGAACGAAGACAGTCTTGCTATTGCAAAATTCTGAAAAATTTCTTGCATCCAAAACTCGAATGTTAGAGGAACTCCGAAACCAAAAGGTTTCACCACTTATTTCTATTTCATTCACTGACGGCCTTTTCGTCACTGCAGGGCATCGGCCTCTTCTCTGCGACGTTCTTCTCCTCAGCACTAAGGTATAAATACGAAGGACCGAGTCCGACGGAAAGTCGAATCCAAACTACAGAAATTCCAGAGAAGGTTTTCAGCATTAAGATCCCACGGTTGCAAGCCGGATTGGGAAATTGTGTGTGGAGGGTTGCAGAGAAAACTATTATAAATCTGCATAGTAATGCTTAGGTTTCGAACCCAAGCCAGAATCGACGTTTTACTCAGAAAGCGAGCGCTCTACCAACTGGGCTTCCACCACACATCCTTATTTGTATACTTATGTAAAATATTACATTTCCCTACTGTTTTCTATACTTAACTAGATAAATGTTTACGGTTGAAAATATTTTGTCTTACTACTTCTTCCTCGCAGGTACAACACGTTAGGTGAGTATAATCAGCCGATATTAAATTTCTGTAAAGCGTTTTCTTAGGCATAAACGAATATTTTCATGTATTTGTATGGGTCATTCTCGCATGTTTCATACCAGATTCCCATCCACATTTAGAAAAACAGATAGAAGCGCTTAGTATGAAATTCAAAACACATTCCTCACATGCAGGAGTACCGCTACTTTTTGCAGAAGATATGTGGCATCTACCAATACGATTAATCATATAAAGCAAATTAGTTCTTCTTCCTAGCATAAGTTAGCTAAATTCCATTAATGGTTGCATTTAGTATACTCTTGAACGTTATTTATGGCAAGCTGACGTCATATTAGTAGGTTATTGAAAATATTCTTTAACGAAACGTTTTCGTCATCATCATATTGACCACAATTAGAAGTTCTATGCAACTTAAAGATAAAGGGAGATAACGTCGTAAAAACAGCCATTTGTTTGAATTAAAATATGCAATCCAAAGTCCAGGACTTTCTTGCTGGAAGTCGTACTCTTTATTTGCCCATAATTTGATTTGTTATTTTTGGAAATAGAAGAGTAACCTTAATCAATCACAGGTAGTACTGAAGACCCAGAGTTTGTTGATTGAAGCATAATCCGAAATATTTTTTAAATGATTAGGCAATATCCTTGCTACAAGCATGGAAAGATGTTAAATGGGACATTTGATACATATTTTAATGTAAGCACCTCGTAGGTGTCGGTGAGCCTCATACCATTTTTTTGACCGTATATGCGAAGGCTAGGATGGCTCAGTGGTAAGAGAGCAAGGCTTTGGAAGTAACAGTCCAAATGCTTCCCGGTTAAAATCGCTTTCGATAGGGCTGCTCGGAACGGTTCCGCAGCTGTTTTTTCCATACCATTTCTGTAAATTTCTTAAACATGATATTTTCCTTGGTCTCATACTTCTCTTGTCCTGGATTTTTTCTTTTGCATTAGTCGATATCGCATTATTCCACGGTAAGCCCACATTTCAAAAGCTTCTAATTTCTTACTAGTTGTTTTTGTACAAGCTTCCTGTTTCGTATAGCAATATCGATAATATATAGCATCTGAGCATTCGTATTCTTATTTGCAGTTGTGGGTCTTGATTATACGGTACTTTATTCGTATTTATGGTAGCATATCTTGCTTGTTCTATTCTCGACTTCACTTCTTTACTGTTCTACCAGTCGATTAAGCAACATCCAAGATATTTGTACGATGATACTATTTCCAACTAAATATTTCGTATTGTAATTCCTAGTTCAGGTAGGTTTGGTTTGTTAACATCCATCAATTTCGCTTTATATTAAAAAAATAATGTGAAGGAATGCATTAAAAAAACGTCAATTACTGTAGTTGAATCTTCTTTGAAAGTATTGCCGCTTTACTTTTTATCCACAGAGCTTTAATCTTCAAAAATGCCCAGAATGATTTTGGTGAAACACTAATTAACATTTCTATTGAACCATAATCTGCAGAAATGCCTCAATATATTAGAGCAGATCTTCCAAATGCGTCGAATACAATCGCACCATCATCACCTTCATAGTACTTTATGCACTTGCAGTAATCGTTAACAGCATTCTGCAGTGTTAATATTTATTTTATTTTCGACTTATTTAATATGGGGTGTCTGGAGCTATATGAACTACGTGCTTTTTGAAAGATATTTACAGTCATTTTTGCAGAAGGGCTTCTTCTTGCAATTATAGAAAAATAAATTCATACTTTAAAATGTATTACTATACGTATCGACGTATAAGGCAACCGGTGTATAAGACGAGGTGCTAAGTCTAGGCCACATTTTATATGTTTAGCCCATATTAGGCCTTTAAGACGACCTACTTCTGAACGTACAATTAGAAGAACTAACAATTTCTCGCTAAGTACATTCCGACAATTTGCAAAATTACACCTACCTACCTCAAATACACAATATATAAACAAGTTGTTTACAAACATATACACTTTGTGCTAACTTTTATTATAGTTACACAGTGCACTGAAGATAAATTTATATTTTAATAAAGGCTGGGTTTTTATTTTATAGGAAGATGGTGATTATGATATATATTTATGAAATAAACATACTTTTGCTTTAGTATCTGGAGATCCCTGATTTAGAAATAGTTTTATATGTGTTTCAGGGTCGCCTTATAAGTTGGTTGACACAGTATTCTTCCTTCGTAATGCCGCGATACCAGGCATCAATTAGGGATTTGATTAATTCCACTTTTTCTGTGGGCCTTTTTCTTGAAATAATGTTGGAAATCCTCTGCCATAAGTTTTCTATGGGATTAAGATCCGGGGATTGTGCTGGGCAGTCTATTCTTATAACTTTATTGGTGTACATCCAAGATTGAACAACCTGTGCTCTGTGGCAAGGTCCATTATCATCTTAAAAGATAAAGGTTTTGTCTTATCCTAGGACATCAATGTATTTGGTTGCAATCATCATGCCAGATACAACATGCAGTCTACCAACACCTTAGACAGAGATGCATCCCCATATCATAACAGAGTTTGGATGTTTAATTGTTGGCAGAACACACTTTCGTGGAAATTCTTCTCCTTTCTAACGTATGTGTTTCCAGCATCATTGTTAATGTTAAGGGTATATTCATCAGTAAATAATACCATCTGCCATTGTTCTGGGGCGCAATGGCGATGATCCTTTGCTCATCTCAAACGGTGCAGCCTTTCTTTTCCTTATATAAGGGGGTTCTTTCTGGCTTTGCCCCTAAGTCCAAATTAAAGCTACATCTTACAGTAGAAGTGCATGAACTTACACCAGTAGCTTCGGCCCATATTTTGCTTAAATCTGTGAAATTAAAACTTCTGTCTGCCAGGCTCGTCCTCCGCAATATACTGCCGTCTCTCACTGATGCTTTTTTTTTTTGGACGGCCACTGCGGGGTTTATCTTCATCTTTATCTCCCGATAATTTTGGTTTCCTATCGGATGGCATTGTGCCATTGTTAAAGATATGCAAAATGCATCTGAATAATCGGTAGTACGTGCAGTAACGTAATAAGTATTTCTCCTAATTATGATTTCAAGTTTAATATCAGATGTATGTTAATAATTCCATTAGAAAATGCGCGAATAACTGATTATCGATTTTAGAAAAGAACTTACCTTAATTCTTTTCTATAGCGTTCTAAGTACCTAATTAAGGGATAAGTTGTTGACATAGTCATTAAAATCAAATATTTAAAAGTAAATGTTAGAAAAATATGCCAAAAATGTAGCTAAACTTCAAGAAATAATAATTTTCTTCGGTGATGCAGAACTTTTTCACACCACTGTAAGTAAAAAGTTGAATCTGTATAATTGACAGAAAAAGGCCAATTTAATTATTACTTTTAATTAAAATAGAGACCGTGAGATATGAGACTCAAATAATTAAGCTTTTTTTATTGTATGTGCAACAGAATGTATGTACTATTCTATTCTATTTCTAAATTGACAGGGTCCAGATGTGCAGCACTCAGACCTTTTGATCCATTGTGCATCCTGTCTGTTGCGTGCCTCATTAGAGCAGATCCGACCTTCTGATGAAGGCCAGGATCTGTCTCAGTGGGGCTCTTAGAATGTCTTCAGGTTCTGGAACCCAGACCCCGAAGACCCGGAATCTGTGAGTGGCAAGCGCTGCACACCGACAGAGTAAATGAATAGAGGTTGCTTCTTCTGTTTTACACTTCCGACAGAGGGCATCGTTTCTGATTCCCAATGTGGTTAGGCGTTTGTTCAGATGGCCATGGCCGATTTAGAGGCCTACTGTGGCCTATATGTTTTTCCTCCCCTGATTTAATAGAAAGTCTGGTTGCTTTTGGGCTGGTCCTTCTAAGAGAAGTCTCGCTTGCCTGAACGGTTGTTGTTTCCACCTTTGGACATGCTGATTTTTCAGTCTGTCCAGTATAGTGGCTTTAATTGAGCTTTGAGGTATGCCCACTGCTGGTTCGGTCCCCAGAAGTGCTCCAGGAGCCCATTTGGGCTAGCCGATCACCGTGTTCGTTACCCTCAAACCCACTGTGTTTCGGTATCCAACACAGCGTCAATCTAACGTTACGCTGCACCATCGCCTGTAGTTTTTCCCAGCATTCTAATACCAACCGCGAGGTTTTCTTAGGATTGCTGAACGATTTAAGAGCCGCTTGATTGTCTGAGTATATCGTGATGGGCAAATTTTGGTATGCCCTACGAGTACATTCATCAGCGCATTCGGAGATAGATACTATTTCCGCCTGAAACACTGACGTATGAGTCCCCAATGGTGTAGAAAGTTCTACTCTTGGGGACTGTCCAAATATGCCTGTTCCAGTTCCGCCTGCCATTTTGTATCCGTCAGTAAACCAGATTAGTCCTGTATTGGCAAGTAGATTCTGGGGGTTTTCTGCCCATTCTTCTTTGGTGGGGATGTTGATTTGGAAGTTTCTGTTGAACGTATACCTTGGTACCATGCGGTCTAACCCCATGCAGCAGATCTCTGGTGCACTGGATAGTATCCCGCAATACCCCATGTTATAGCCCACGTCCTTCCATAAGTTTAATTGCTTTACTCTCCAGGCTGCTAGCAGTGCCTGATGTATGTACTATACTATAACCATCTTTAAAACCACTGAAATTGGAATCTAGCAGCAACTCATTGGACAGCTATAGCGAAATATAAAATGCGAATGAAGTCCGAAACCAAAATGTTATAATATTTCCTCTATTTGTAAGTTTTTGTAATTTATGTTAATGTTAAGGTCTCGTAAAGCTTCCTGTCTATGTAGTAAATAATTTCGAAGCGTTTGCACATCCCGTCGTTCAGAGACCACGTCAATCGGTAGGTCCTCTATGTCTCGGGAATGTCTAGAAGAGTTCCAGTAATCTTAATCTAAAAATTGGATTAGAACTTTCTTGGCAAAGATGTCAAATCTGCCCGGGACTATTCACCATCCTGTACTTAGTCTTTACCCGCATTAAAAAAGATTATTGAAACTCTTCTCGGTTCTGTCCCTATGTCAGCGGTACTTTAAAACGCGAAAGGCTTAGGAGAGAAGATCTCTACGCCTCACAAGAGACCAAGCACTCAAAGACGAAGCATTTTTGAAACTATCCTTTCGGAATCTTCGCAGATACTAAGAACTATATGGAAATTATAAAATAATGTACATACACTATTTTCCGTCGCGATGGAATACTTCAATCTATATAAAATTTCTTTTACCACTAATTAGTAAATTTATGGATAAAGTGTTAATTTAAATAAGGAAAAGTGTGATTTATTATAAATTAAACATTTCATAGAAAGAAAAAGATATTAATATGGTTTGGTGGTGTGCGTATTCATAAGTTTTCACGTTACCTGGTATACAGTTTGTAACCCGCAAATTATTTTTCCCTGACAGCGATGACGAGACACTAAATAAATTATCTGTCAGCTTAATTTCATAACCTCGAGGATTTTCTTCCCGATTCCAATTTATACGCGCTGCTAATTATTATACCTACCACTCTTATTTTTCTATTTACTGCCAGTTAGATGGACAGCTTCACGACTAGTATATTGAAGAGGTAGGTAGCGCCTATGCACGATCATCGTTTTCACAAAATCAATTATGAATCGGCGTTTCTGTATCGATTTAATCAATCACTGCTGTTAAATAAATTGATTAATACGGTTTGCCCCCCGCTTGCACGTCTGTCAGAGCAATTTCAATTTAACAAGTCAATTATATTTTCAATATGAAGTGCTGTCTTGGTGAAATAAAAACAATCAAGGGAGCATCTTTAAGCAGACGGTGCGAAGTCAACCCCAGCCCATAACAGTTTTGAGAAATTAAATTTAAACACGATTCCCGAGTGCGGCTCTTGTCCGTCGGATACTGCCAAAATTGTTGTCTCGGTATGATTTTTTCGGGTAAAAATTCATCTGTTTTCACTTACCGCATTATAAATACGAGAAAATACTAAATTTGAGAAAAATTCCAGAAATTTTTAATACCTATTATACAAGTGTGTGAGTTAACTAAATTTATGTCTGGAAAATTTATAAAAATCGACAAATATAACAAGAAAATGAAACCTATATGTTCGTAAGTAGAAATTATGTGAAATGTCTCTTAAACCATCTGAAATATTCTGATTGTTATAAATGTCTACAATATTTGTTATTCGTAATCATATTGCTGAATCATTGGTATTATGAGCGGAAACATATTGTTCTATTTTTAAGAATTTTGAAATAATGGCAGTTCGTGATGTAAAATTTTTCCTGAATTATTATAGTAGCATTCTATGCAAAACAGTTTTAAAAAAAGTTTAAGTACAATGTTCAGCAAACAATTACATAGATATGCACTAAAATACAATGGTAATGCAAAATTACAACGGACGTTAGAATAAAAACCCAGTGTAGTATACACGGATTTCGTTTTAAAAGTACGATCCTTAAATTTCTTTTAAATTATGAATTAATCAATATATTTTGAACATGAATACCAAAGTATTCGTTTCTACGTAATGCTTGCGATAGAATACATTAGTAAAACTTATGAAATTAAAATTAATGAAAATACCAGCTTACAAGCAAATGGAATATGCATAGCAAGTCAAATAACTGTGTAGAAATGACTACTATAACTTATATTTTCAAACTATATTGTTTTAAAGCTTTAATCATACATAAGAGATATTATTGGCTACTTGCTAATATAAACTGTATCAAGTACATACCTCATGTAAGAAGCTTCCTGTACAGTTTATGATATGTTATTTCAATAATATTAAGTTATAATGTTGTGTACAATGATGGGCGTATCTCGAATGAACCATTCGAAATATTCGGTTATGCATATATCTCGACATATCTCGAGATACGAGTAATTCATTCGAATAATAAAAACTTTTCGAATATGTTCCTAGCGCCGCACATCTCGTATAAAATAATTCGAAATATTCGATTATCTATGCACCTTCGAGATGCGAGTAATTCATTCGAATGATAACAACTTGTCAAATATGTTCGCTAAGTGGCGCGCCAATCTCGAATGGAATAATTCGAAAGATTCGATTATCCATGCATCTCCGAGATGCGAGTAATTCATTCGAACGATAAGATCTTCTCGAATACGTTCATTTAGTGGGGCGCGCATCTCGAATACAATAATTCGAAATATTTTATTATCCGCACATCTCCAAGATCCAAGTAATTCATTCGAATTCTAAAAACTTCTCGAATATGTTCTTAGGGACGCGCATCTCGAATGAAATAATTCGAAATATTTTATTATCCGTGCACCTCCGAGATGCGAGTAATTCATTCGAATGATAAGAACTTCTCGAATACGTTCATTTAGTAGCGCGCGCATCTTGATTGAAATAATTCGAAATATTTTATTATCCGCACACCTCCAAGATCCAAGTAATTCATTCGAATTATAAAAACTT
>JABXWE010056439.1:0-14641 GCA_014611495.1 Limonius californicus | reverse complement strand
AACTTATTTAGATAACTTAAAGATTTTAAAGCTATTTTATGGTTTAAACCTAAAAAATTAATTCTTAAAACCAAGTAAAGGTCAGGTTCAATTAGTGTTTGTCATCTCCGTTGATTTTGTTTGGGTTGATCTGGTGTCTAGCCTTTGAATTCTCTGTTTCGTTTTGCTTGTTCGTAGTCGTAATAATTGTATGAAGATATTAGAGGTATTTATCAAAATTGACTGTGAGTTTTCACCTAGAAAACAATAAGATATGAAATTTGTGTATTATGTCCACAACTGTCAACTAACATGTAATTTTGGAGGAAAATAGACGTTTCAATTGTATGTTTTTTGTGAGTAATATTTGGATGTAGGTGTGAAGATCATTTTAATATGATTTTGATAATCATTAATTGTAATATTATTAATTTAAGGTGATTTATGTTTAAAATGAATATAAATTTTGTTTAAAAAAATAATTGATAGTTCGTGTGAGGTGTCGAAACATTCCTTTTTAAATAAGGAATATGGCTATAATTTTAGTTTTGATGTAAATGGTATTTTCAAAAAGGTATTTTAATTTTACATTTGGTTAATTTGTGTTAAGTCGCACTGTTTGTAAAATATACTAATTTTTGTTTATATTATGACAACGGGGACTTACAATGAAAACCTCAACGCGAACAGATGCTTGTCCATGAAAATAGTAATTTTATGGGTTTATTATAGCCTGTTTGAATAAAACTATGTGTTACGGTTCAAAGCAGCCTTATTTGTTACTTATCTGTGTGACAAACGGATAAAATCGGTAAAGTAGCTGAAAATCAAGAATTTGAGGCGGAGTATCAAAGTAGCGTAAGTAGAATTCAGTTGTTTTTTCTACATGTTTTGTTTGTATCTGCGTTTGACGATTAAAATGTGAACAAACCTCAAGGAGATATTCGCGTCATATTCTGGAACTGCAGCTGGAAGTAATAATATTAAATACTATTTGGGTTAATTGCTTTGTGAAACGATTTTACGAATACGAAGATACTCAGTCCAAAGTTTTTTGCAAGGAACTTAGAAAAAAGCAACAAGGCATGAACTTTCATTTTGAAGTTTAAGATCAACGCGCAAGTGCCATCCTAATTCCATCTAGTGAATTTTACCTACCAGAAGAAAATACGCAAGTGCTTCTATGTGAGAAGGTGAGTCCGTTTGAAAGTGCTTTATTAAATTAGACCTTACTATTTATTTCATGTAATTTTACCATTTAATTGTTAAAGTTGTTTAACGTTTTATAAGAAAAAACTTAGATAATACGATATCATTTGATCAATTTCTTTGTTGCATCTATACTTTATAAGTTTATGTTTACTACCTTGTATCCTTCGCCTTGTTCAGTTAACCAGCGCAAGTATATAAAGGTATACAGCAGTTACCAAAATTTATATTATAAACCCTGATAAAAGAGTCTTAGTTTGCGTTTGAAGTGTGCCCTTTGTGTTGTTTCAACAACTTATGTAATAACATTGTAATATTTTTTACATATAAAAGGGAGATCATCTGTATTACGGGAGCAAGTAAAGCAACATTCCCCCTTTTTTCAAACATAATATTTATTTGTCGCTTCAATGTGGCTCATATGTAGGTCCCTCAATAAAACATCATAATAATATTTGTTTAATAATTATAAACGGTGATTTCGGAACATTCTAAACACATGTAATGCAATTTTTAGGGCTGTGTTTAGTATTATTGACAAATTTGGTTATGTTAGAAATAAAAGTTTTGATAAAAATTAATATCTTCCTGGTATGATTTTTGTTTCGTGATGTTTTCAAGATTTCCAGGCGTTTTTGGGGGCATTCAAGTCAGACAAATCTACCAAAATTTAGCCAATATCAATTCAATATTTGTGTCAAACTCTCTGCGTTACAATTATAGCAGTTACGATTATTTGAATAATTTCAACGTTAAGTCTTCTAGTCAAATTTTTAATTATTTTTGAGTGTTCCTGGAGATTATTATGTTTCATTCTCTTGCTGTTTCTCTTCATTTTCTATGGTACACCTTGTATTCTTTATATTTTGGAATTCCCCTTCTTGTTCTCTAAGTATCATTTTATTGGAACTTCCTGTAGGTATATTATAGCGGTTTTGTCTTTCTTTACTTTTCTGATTTTTTTAAGGGGACGCGGAATATTTCATATATTTTGTAGTGGGGAGCGCATTTAATGCAATTCATATTTTACTTTTTAGGGGTGGGAAGTGCATTTTAAAGGATAAATTACGCGTCAGCGTGGCTTTAAAATAATTAAAGCCAATAAGGTGCCAAAAACCATTAATTCAAATTGGGATCTTTTAGGGGGCTGACAAGGCATAGATAGTAATGAAAAACATGTCCATTAGTTTGAAATTTAACATACTGTTCCTAAACGTCTTAAGTATCGAACTGTTACAAAGAATGACCTCACCCTAATTCTGGCGGCCTCTAATATTTGCTGATTTTTGTTATTGTTTAATATTTTTACTGAGTGTTAGGTGCCTACGTTTATTTCGTTGAAGTTGACACTTATTGAAAAATATTGCTCAATAGCTCCCCTACGTGTTTTATTTAAACTTTATAGCACGATGGAACTGCAGTTGTTTGCCTATTTTATTTTTACAACTACCAGGAATTTCGAAAAATCTGAAGTTTAATAATTTTTCTTTACTTAAAAATGACAAACATTCCACTTCCATTAAAATAATTTGAATATAAACTGCTAACACATCCACTTCCAAAACTTCCTGGAAGTTTTTAAAAGTCCACAGCACCAAACTTCTTTGCTTAAGAAGGTATTACCAAATCAACACATCTTTTTAATATCTCTTTATAATGAGGCAACTTCGATTATATTTAAATGTATTTGTTTACTCCTAGGGCACCACATTATTCACCCACTCTCTTTCATTTTTGTCTCTTACATTGTAACTTCTATTAGAGTACATGTTTATGCTTTTTGCTTATAAGGATTTGTAGAAAATCATGTTACATCAAAAATAAATATAAAATAGTCGTAAAATATTTATTTTTGAAATTGAAAGCTCATTTTTAGCTCATTATATATCCATTTGTTCATAACTAAATTTAAAAAAAACATCAAAAATACTGAGTAAAGGATTTAGTTCGTTTTTTCTCAATTTGGCTTGGATTGGATTACAAATAAATGCAGACAAAGCGCTTAGCTCAGTTTTGCTCAATTTTTTCAGAAACAATTTCAATACAAGCCTATCTAAAGTGTTTAGCTCATTTATTGCCACTTGGCCAAGACTAAATTAAAAAATATATCCAAGAACAACGTTTGGATTAGTTTCTGTACTTTATTTGTACAGTAGTAAATTAAAAATCTACTCAAAGGATTACCGCAGTTTTGTTTCTTTATTTGCCCAGAGCTAAGTTAACTTAAGTCCAAGTAAAGATTTCGTTCAATTTTCATCCATTTGCTCAGGCATAAATTATAAGTCTAAGCAAAGGATATTTAGCACATTTTTTTCATTTGCCCAATGCTCAGGTTTGCCTCCGTTTCGATTTTGGTCAGAAGTAATTTAAGGATTCAGGCAAAGACTTTAGCACATTTTCTCCAATTGCTCTGTAATAAATTAACAGAAGTCCAAGTGAAGGTTTTAAATAGCTTATTTTTATCCATTTGTTCAGGATTAAAACATAAAAAGTCCAACATAAGGGTTTATAGCTTATTGGTTCTTCATTTGTCAGGACTAAGTCAAGAAATAACAAACAAACAAGTTAAAAAATATGTGCAAGAAAGGGGTTTGTCTCAGTTTTTGTTGAGAGTTGAGCACATTTTTCCAATTGCTCAGAACTAAATTAGCATCAGTCCAAGTGAATGTTTTAAATAGCTCATTTTTATCCATTTGTTCAGGACTAAAACATAAAAAGTCCAATATAAGGGTATAACTGATTTTTTCTCCATTTGTCACGACTGAGTGCAAAAATAACAAACAAACAAAATAAATAAGTGAAAAAATAGATGCAAGAAAGGGTCTCAGTTTTTGTTATCCATTTGTTCAGTAGCAAATTAAGAAAATCCACACCAATTTTATTTAGCTTAGTTTTGGATTTATTCCGAGGTAATTTAAAGATTCGGGCAAAGAGTTTAGCACATTTTCTCCAGTTGCTCAGGACTACATTAACATAAGTCCAAGTGAAGGTTTTAAATAGTTCAAGATTAGGGTTTATCTTATTTTTTCTCCATTAGCTCAGGACTAACAAAGAAATAACAAACAAACAAACCAAACAAGTTAAAAAATATATGCAAGAAAGAGGGTTGTCTCAGTTTTTGTTTTCCGTTTGTTCCGTAGCAAATTAAGAAAATCCACACCAAGGATTCAGCTAGGTTTTGGTTTTGGTCAGGTAATTTAATGATTCAGGCAAAGAATTTAGCACATTTTCACCAGTTGCTCAGGACTAAATTAACATAAGTCCAAGTGAAGGTTTTAAATAGTTCTTGATTAGGATTTACCTTATTTTTTCTCCATTAGCTCATATGACTAAGTCAAGAAATAACAAACAAACAAAACAAACAAGTTAAAAAATATATGCAAGAAAGGGGGTTGTCTCAGATTTCGTTTTCCATTTGTTCAGTACCAAATTAAGAAAATCCACACAAAGGATTTAGCTTAGTTTTGGATTTATTCAGAGGTAATTTAAAGATTCAGGCAAAGAGTTTAGCACATTTTCTCCAGTTGCTCAGAACTAAATTAGCATCAGTCCAAGTGAAGGTTTTAAATAGCTCATTTTTATCCATTTGTTCAAGACTAAAATATAAAAAGTCCAACATACGGGTATAACTGATTTTTTCTCCATTTGTCAGGACTGAGTGAAAAAATAACAAACAAACAAAATTAAGTGAAAAAATAGATGCAAGAAAGGGTCTCAGTTTTTGCTATCCATTTGTTCAGTAGCAAATTAAGAAAATCCACACAAAGGATTTAGCTTAGTTTTGGATTTATTCAGAGGTAATTTAATGATTCAGGCAAAGAGTTTAGTACATTTTCTCCAATTGCTCAGGACTGAGTGAAAAAATCACAAACAAACAAAATTAATAAGTGAAAAAATAGATGCAAGATAGGAGGGCGTCTCAGTTTTTGTTTTCCATTCTTTCAGTAGTAAATTAAGAAAATCCATACAAAGAATTTAGCTCAGTTTTGATTTTCCATTTGCTTAGAGTTTATTTAAAGGTCCAAGCAAAAGGTTTAGTAAATATTCTCTATTTGCTCGAGATTAAATTAACTTATGAATGAAGGCTTTAGCTCAATTTTTATCTATTTTCTTCGAAATAAATTATAATAATTCCAAGCAAAAATATTTTTTTCTGCATTTTCTCAGGATTAAATTGAGAAATATACCCAAAAAAGAAGATGCTGCAGTTTTTGTCTTGCATTTACCCAGCAGCCAATACAAAATTGTGAGCACACGGTTCAGATCGTTTGCTTATTGTAAATGTAGTAAGTCTAAGAAAAGGGTTAAATTATATCTAAAATTATATAATTCAGCATTTATGAAGATTTTTTAGTTTCTTCTACATCAATATTTACTTCTCGTCCTAGTGCAAATGCATTTGGTCTTGAAAGCAATAGCTAAGAGGGCATGATTCACCTTAATTGTCATGTGATAATATATAGTCAGTATGATAATGGTAAAGTGCAGTTAATGGTATAAATGAGCGGTTAATTATTAATAATTACGGATGTAAGAGAGCGTGTTTTCACCGATCCCTGCCTTAGAAGGGCAAATTATCTTAGCGCGAAGAGAGCATGTAAGCGGCGTTCTTTCGCATTACCTAAGAAAGAATAGCATAAATCACGGGCGCGGACATTAATTAGGCTGGGGACACGGCGTAATATGTAGATGCACGCTCAGATTAATGTTATAGAGCGGGATTATTATTTAACATTTTTGCTATCATTGTACGCAACTCGTTCTCGGCTTTCTATACAAGGTAGCTGTTTTAATATGACGTATGTATTGTGAGCTCGATGGTTATCTGCCCACGTTGGTTATAGGCATTACCGTGAGCTTCTGGTCCCGCTGCTGACTTATTACCGAAGAAACCGATGGTAATACATCACAATTTACGCACACAGCCCGAGGGCAAAGCACTCATGAAATCATTTACGAAAGATTTTGCAACGGCACCGCAAAAAAACGTTTTTCAGGAGAGCGAATGCTGCTTCGATACTGCGTAGTCTCATAAAAATCGTTTTTCGTAAAATTCCGAAGTAAATCAAATCTTACGTTAAGACGGTTTTGATAAGTGAGAGGTGTTGTAGTTCATTTTGTCTACTTTGTACTAACACAGCCGATAGATGGAACGAGAAAAAACGCGTAAACAAGAAAATGTTTTTTTGGAAACATGTTTTTAAATCCTCCAAATTTAGAAAGCTCTAAAGCTCTCATTTGCCAAAAGCTCTATATTTTAGATGTAATTATTAATGAATATTACATAAAATTGATAATCACAAATATTATTAGATTTAATTAAAATATATTTTTGAATCTTCCGTATTTATAAAAACGTACCGGAGCTAGACTCAGAAATAATCATATTACAATATTAAAAAAATTATAATAGCCCCAATATTTTAGTGGTATAGGTTTCAAACACGGTTTCGTCCATATTGTTTAAAAAATTTTAGTTCGCCTGATTTAGGAAGCTCTAAAACCTCCAAAAGCTTTAGACTCTAGATATAGTTATATAGTTATACAGTTATAGTTATACAGTTATACAGTTATACACTTATATAGTTATATAGTCATATAGTTATATAATTATATAGCTATATAGTTATTTGTTATGTAGTTATATAGTTGTATTGTTGTACAGTTGTACAGTACTACAGTTGTACAGTTGTATAGTTATACATCATTACAGTCATACAGTTATATTAGTATATAGTTTATAAAGTTATATAGAGTTATACAGTTATATAGTATATCATAGTTATAATAGTTATATTGTTATACCAGTTATACCAGTTATACAGTATTATACAGTTATATAGTTTATACAGTCATTACAGTCATACAGTCATACCAGTATTACAGTTATACAGTTATACAAATTATACAGATAGTTTTATAGATACATAGCTATATAGATTATCTATAGTTAGTATAGTGTACATAGTTATATAGTTATATAGTTATATATTATATAGTCTATATAGTTATATAGTTATTATAGTTACTATAGTTAATATAGTATATAGTTATAATGTTATATAGTTATATAGTTATTATAGTTATATAGTTATATAGTTATATAGTTATATAGTTATATATTATATAGTTATGATAGTTATATAGTTAATATAGTTTATATAGTTATATATTTATAATAGTTTATTAGTTATATAGTTATATAGTTATAAGTTATAATAGGTTATATGAGTTATAATAGTTATATATTTAATAGTTATATAGTATATAGTTACATAGTTACATAGTTATATAGTATATATAGTTTATATAGTTAATAATTTAGTTATATAGGTTATATAGTTATATAGTTAATATAGTTATATTAGGTATATATTATTATAGCTCATATATAGTTATATTAGTTACTATAGTTATTATTAAGTTTATAGTTATATAGTTATATTAGCTTATATAGTTATATAGTTATATTAAGTTATACAGTTATACAGTCATACAGTCATACAGTCATACAGTTATACAGTTATACAGTTATACAATTATACAGTTATATAGTTTTATAGTTATATAGTTACATAGTTACATAGTTATAGAGTTATATAGTTATATAGTTATATAGTTATGTAGTCAATTTAGGAAGCTTTAAAGCTCTAAAACTGCCAAAAGTTCTAGATTCAACATATAATTATTCAAATAATTAATAAAAGTTGATTATACCCAATCTAATCAGCTTTATTAAAATTGTTTCCGTAGTATAGGTACTAACGTGGATTAGCTTATATTAGTTAATATAAATTTTTTAATTCTGGAACATTAGGAAGCTCGAAATCTCCCAAACCACCAAAAAATGTAGACTGAACATATAATTTTTCAAACAATTAAAAAAAAATTGATTTAAGCCACTCTTATCAGATTTAATAGGATATTTTCAGTGATTAGGCTGTAACTTGGATTAGCTTGTATTATTATAAATATACATTTTTAAATAATCCGAATTAAAAAAGTTTTAAAATCGCCTATAGTTCTAGACTGTACATATAGTTATTCAACAATTTTGGCCCATTGTATTTACAATAGATATAACTCTCCAAGAATAAAATAGGGTTTATGTAATATAAAGCATGATATGTTTGCATTTGGGGGCTATATGGTCGTCTATTATTGATAATTAGAGCAAGCGGCAATGTTTGATGTTAAAACACAAAAAACAATCGAATCCAGTTGTAATTATTTAACCGTATTACTGTCAAGTCGAGTTTGTGTGTTTGATTGAATAATCTTTCCTGTCTTCTTCAGATCTTTTTTGTTTATTGTTTTTTGTTCGTTTGTTACATTTGTGTTCATAATAATAAACAACAATACAGAGAACCCATTTAACAATAGAATAACGAAATTTAGCCGTTGCTATGCACCAAAGAGGAGATCGTCAGGTCGACATTGCTGATATGTTAGGAACCTTGCAGCGTGTAATCTCACGTGCCCTTTCGCGCCTTAGAGAACCAGGTGCGACTAAAAGAAGGCCTGGAAGTGGATCTTTTCGCATACACGAATTATTCGTGAGGATCGATTCTGGTATTCATGCAAGAATGCACCCCTTTTCACGCCGCTCCGACATCTAGAGTGTTATCTACAATGCCAACAAGGAAATCAAAGTCTCCGACCAAACTTGTTGAAGAAATTCGATTGTTTGAGGTTAGGACTTACCTCATGACCGCCCCCTGTGAGGATGCCTGCAAAGAAACTGCTGGTTCAACGAAGACACCGGGTGGAAATGTCAAGACGTAAGCTTCAAGAAGCGACACCGTGGGATGAAACACTGTTTTCAGACGAGTCCAGATATTGCCTCAGCAATGCTAACCGACGTCAAAGAGTATATCGTAGTGCTGAACATCGTACCTTACCTCAGTATACCCAACCAGTCGTTGCCTTTGGTGGTGGTGGTCTTATAGTACGAGCTGGAATTTCTTTAGGGTGGCGTACTGACCTTCATATTTTTAATGGCAGACTCACGGGACAGCGTTATGCTCAAGAAATCATTATCGACCATGTTCTGAACAGTCCCAACACTGTTGGGCGGGAATATTTTGTTTTTCTTGACA
Organism: Limonius californicus; assembly: GCA_014611495.1. NCBI lineage: Eukaryota > Metazoa > Arthropoda > Insecta > Coleoptera > Elateridae > Limonius > Limonius californicus. The sequence continues at coordinate 5,354 of JABXWE010056439.1, read as the reverse complement.
ACAACGCAAGGCCGCATCGTGCTCGGGTTGTTTTAAAGATGCTTCGAGATGAGGAAATAAATCAGCTATCTCCAGACCTCAACCCCATCTAGCATGTATGAGACCTTTTGCAGAGACAGCTGGGATCATCATAATCCAAGGCCTACTACTGTGCAACAGCTGAGGGATGTATTGCCGGTACTGTAGCATCAAATACGACAAGAGTGCGGAGCAGTTATTACTGCCAGAGGAGGTGCCAAGCGGTATCAGAATTTAATAAATTTAAGTTAAGTGAAACGAGACAATAATGATTTTTATTATAATATTGTTAAAGTTCTTCTTTAAACGCACCATTGTTGTAGCTTTCATGTTCATTACTAATAAGACGTTACATTTTGTAGTTTTGATAGTTTTTTATTATAAATGCAATTGGTGTTGCCTTACACTGCAATATCCCTATTCATTTTTGAGTAGTTTACATTACAAAATCCTTCAAATTTAGGAAGCTTTAAGCTCTAGGAGTCAGGAAGAAGTCAGGAGTTCTAGATTCTAAATATAATTATTCAAACAATTAATAAAATCTAATTATCCCCAATCTTATACGCTTTATTAGGATTGTTTCCGTGCTATAGGTACGAACGTGCATTAAAGCTTAGTAATTCTGCTGAAAGTTTTTCTCTTCTGTCTAAATCTTTGTCTTTTATCGTTTTCAAGATCCCTATACATGAAACACATATCTTTTTGGACACCTTGTACAGTGTTGTATATACTTTATAGATTGCTCTTGAGTGCAAGCATTGTAATCAATCATAAATGAATCTGTAATTTAGCAACTTTTCACTAATTTTTATTACAGTAAGTTTGACCTGCTTCGGTGTTGTGATACAATTATGATTGGCACATAAAAGATTATCGTATTTTCACGAATACACATAAATATTTATGTGCTTGGAAATAAGAACAGCAATTATTCTATCGGCACTCCTTGCAGTAATAATTTTAAACTTGCTTCTAGAGAAGTAGTCCTGATTGTAGAGAGCCGCCCATTTCAGGAAAAAGCGCGACACACAAAGTTATAAAGTATCCCCTGACATTACTTGACTTCAAGGATTGAATTTCGCATAATATACAATAGAATTTAAAAAAATAGTAGAACCCGTTGGTTACGCCTTACGTTTTGTTAGGTAGTTTGCTTAAAACATAATAAATAAGTGGTGGGCGTTGTAAGACATGTATTTATTACCTATAAAGGCGGTTTTGGCAGAAGGATACCTAATACGACACGATCAATGGCATTAATACAAATTAACCTCTTGAAAGGTGTATTTTAAGGGATGAACTGAATCGTCTAAATGTCTTATAAGGGCAACTGTATTATGCATTATGACTGTAAATAGCCTGTCGTAATACAAAAGGAATATAACTCTGTAGCCAGGTATTTTGAACCCATTTTTCATATTAACTTATTTCATTATATTCAGGTTATTAATCCACTATAATCAATTTTCCATAGCTTTGGCCAACTATAAAAATAATTGACTTATAAACTCTAGTATCTGTATTATGTTTGCTGAATATGCTAATAGGCTATGGACGTAATAGGCCAAATGCTTCCCGATTTGAATTGTTCTAAAGGTCGGGCAATTTTTCTGATATCCCGTGTGATCGATACTGGGTCCCGGTCTCCATTTGCCACTGCGGAATCAAATTAATGGTGCTCCTCGTGTTACGGTCGCACTAGAGGAGTAACAAGCCTCTACACGCGCACACTTACCATACACCTGGAAGGTAACAAATAAATAAAATGAGTATAGGACATGTTTTATGGGATGCTCGAAGGCAGTTCAGCTGCCTCTTCAACTCTGTTTAGGGTTGTTAGTGCCGTTGCGTATTAACCTAGGGGGACCGACGGTTTTACTTACTCTCCGATGCACCAGTACTCCCTCTAGGTGGGCTAAGCACGGTTACGCACCAACATGGTAACCCGATGAGTCGGGCCCTGGTGTGCAACTACACATACCAGCTCAGCCTTACCTCACACCACCTCGACACTGTATAAGCTGTACAAACGAGCATTGCCGCCATGATTATGATGGTGATGATGATGAATATGCTGACAAAGTTTCTAGGTGAACAAAAAAATCAGCAATGAACGATCTAATTACAGGGACGAAAAGATACTTCTCATCTCCAGTTTGAAATTTGTTCCCGCTATTTAATTAAAATTCCTGAAAGACATATAAAACGGGAAATTTTCAAAAATTTATAACATTAAAAATGATTTTGTAAGCCTTATTGGTACTTATATAAAAAAAAATGTTGCGAAATTTTTAGTACTTTAACTCCATATCTAAGTTAACTAAACTAAATAATTCTCTTTTAGGAGCCAATATCAAGCGTGCTATTTGGTTTCCTACAATTCTAAAAATGGCATTTCCTATAAAATCTCCCATTATTGTTTGTCACCAAGTTCTACTTTTCCACAATTTTGACTACTTCTTAAGGAATTTTAAAAACATATTAATTGTTTAAGATTCTTAAACAGCCACATCCTCATTCAACTGCAGTTGTACGTATTATTTTTTAAACTTGATGTATTTACAGGTCAGTACTAAAATTATTCTAAGATTTTTTTTCCATCAATGCGTAGCAACATGCATTGTTGCCAGACTGCAAAGTAACCTTTGATATGGTTCTTCTACTTTTCCACAATTTTGGCTAGTTCTTGCGGAATGTTAAAAATATATTAATTGTTTAAGATCCTTAAATAGCTATAAATAAATATAAATAGCATATATATATATATATATATTGAGATGGTATCGCGTAGCTTAATTAATTATTTATTTATATAAATAAAGGATACATGCATATTAAATCACACCTAAGGGTTGTCTCTTTTGTGGAAGGTTTCTTTCGATTCATTTAGATACAGACTTGTTTCTTGTTAGATTGAAATTACAGTTGAGGCATATGCTATGGTGTTTAGCACAAAGAATGAGTTTACAAAAAAAGTAACCAACACAAGAAGATTTTATAAAGGAGACATCAGCTGTCTGGAAGGATTTTATTTGTAGCAGTTTGGAGTTCAGAGATGGACGAAAATTCTGGAGAGTGCAGTTAGTGATACTGAAATCAATTTGAGTGTTATAAGTGGCGTCAAATTATACTAACAACTTAATGGCCAATTAATATGTTTAGATTTATTTTAAAATTTATTATTAATATCAAGTTACTATATTGCAAATTCTGGTATATATGTGTATGTATCTATAGAGATATATTATTATTTTATGTTTACAAAAAAAAAAGAAAATTAATATTTTTCGTCTTTGAAAAATAATAAATTATTAAAACGTATAAAAGGTTTTTCCTTATATATTTGAAGGGTTTGAAATGTGATAATACATAGTTCTTGTAATACAATTCATGGAGAGCTGCATACCTGAGAACTCCTAGTTTTTTTTATTTACATCGAATAGAAGGACATCTGCAAGACGTCGGAAAGGTTTTCTTGAGGCGCAGGTTGGGGAGTCCGGATTCCTTTTGAGACTGGCCCATGTCAAAGTAAGTTTAACATTTACCAATATGGAATGAATAATGATAACTATGATAAGAAGAACATATGACATTTTACCTGTGAACGTCAATATTATCTTTGATATTTAAGTGTTGCGTTAACTTGGAGAAAAATTATTCATAAAGCACTAGCCGACTGTATTTGCATGATAGCAAGATAAAGTAAGTAAATAATTCTTTCCAATGTATGTCATACGAAATAAGCAATTTTGACACAATCAGAACCGACTACTGAGGTGATTTTTATGCACTACCGAGCTTATAACCGTGGTATTTGTATTGGTATAAATATTGTATAAACTTATTTCAGCTATCTCATATTTAGCCTGGCGCCCAAAGTTAATTTGAACTTCATAACATTTGAAAACACTTATTAAGTTTTATGTCATTTAAAGAAAATTGTTTAAACCAACATAATTGATAATTTAATTTATTCATTTAAATTCAGTCACTATCAGTCATCTCATAAATTTGTCGCTTGCCAACGTGGGGCTCAATTGATTGTACTATGCTAACTTGCTTGCTTTTAGGTACCAATTTATCCATTACATATAAATTTGTCTTTAACAAGGGGCTGTTTTATAATTGGCTGAAATATAACTGGCTGAGTTAATACCGATTGAATTAAAGTAGATTGTTTGCTTATTTAATATAAACTATCTATTTGAGTTAATAAAAATAATAAAAGCTTTGCTAGTTAAAAATAAAGAATTATAGGTGGTTGTTGGTAAATTAATTTATTTATTTAAAATTTCACTTATTAATTTAAAATAAATGGTAAATTTTACTTATGCAAACAAGGAGTAAAACTAAAAAAGAAGCTCAATTTAATAAACTAATAGCAGGAAAAATGGAAATAGATAAAGAGGTAAGTGAAGTAGTACAACAGGAGGAAACTCAAGATAGCGAGAGGACAGAGGAAGTTGAAGAAGTAGAATCTACAGGGGGCAAACAAGAAAAAGCAAATATGGAACAAATTATGAGGATGTTAGTAGATATGAAAATGGGAATAGAAGAGACCAATAAAAATATAGAAGAGACCAATAAAAATATAGAAGAGACCAATAAAAAATTGGACGAAAATAAACAAGAATTGGTAAATAAACTAGAAGAGTCAATAAGAGAAAATAAACAAGAATTGAGAGACATGGAAGAAAGGTTACTAACTAAGACCAAGAAGGAAAATAAAGCAATGGAAGCGAAGTTGCTGGCAAGAACAGATGAGATTAAACTATACGTGGAAGAAATAAAAGGAAAACTATCTGCTAAATCTGAAGTGCTTGAAGAAAATTTCAGAAAATTTAAGGATGATGTGCATTTGAAGTGGCAAGAAAAAGACCAAGAATTGAAAGAATTCAGACTAGTGGTGGATAATAAAATGGAACAAAACCAAGTTCACATTGATAAATTGGCAGATGCGGTAAACCAAAATTATGAAAATTACAAAGAAAGTAAGATGGAAACTGCAAGGAAAATAAGAGAGGTAGATGAGAAAGTTTATAAACTACAAAAAGATTCAGGAAAATTCAAGGGTGAAGTAGAGGAAGAATTCAGCAAGTTACAGCAAAGTATAGAAAAATTTAATTCAGGGGTTAATTATGTACAAATGGATCCTAATATAAATCAAGAAATGTTACCAAAGTATGAAGGGAAGAAAGGAGAGTTGCCTATGACTTTCTTGGCTAAACTAGATGATGTAATGTATCAGATTAATAAAGAAAATAAAAGATTACAGATTGTTAATATGACTATGAAAAATAATGCAGAAAATTGGCACAGTATTATTAAAAATAAAT
>JABXWE010056438.1:0-12738 GCA_014611495.1 Limonius californicus | reverse complement strand
CATTACATAACACTAGATTTTATATGTAAAAAAACATGAAGAAAAATGGAATGCCCGCACCATCTCCCTTATCTGAACCATGTGGAGTGTCACAAGAAAAACGCGACAGTATTTTAAACAACTTAAAAAAAGTTCTACCAGAAAACAGAAAACAATTTTGGAAAGACTTGGAGATCAGCCACTGATCTTCAGGATTAAAATAATAATTACATCATCAATAATTACTTTATGTTACCACGTTTTTAGTTACTTTCTTCTTAAGTTTATAATTTATAATTAATTTAAAATAAAAATGAAAAATAAACTTGTAGTCTATTTATTGTATTTTTCACAAATGTTTCAAAAAGCTAGAGATTATTAAAAATATTTGACTTTATTTTATTGAAATAACAAAATATTAAAAATGTATTATTATCGTTTAATTAATGAAACAGATCTAAATCTCAATTTAATTTATATACTAGTGTTTTTTAAATACAATTTGTGTAATAAGAATGTGTAGTGCTTAGCAAGAAAGCAGTATATGCGCACATACGGCGTTTTTGTCAAGTATGGTGACCATCATATTTGCAGTATATACCTTCTCTAGTAGAAAAAAATGATTAAGAAGAAAACTGACTATTCCACCGAATTTAGAACGCAAAAGTGATATAGACAACATGTGTTTCATTACTTAGTCGACCACAGGTCATTGTGGCCGAAGTGATATGCAAAACTGGTGTTATCTCAAAATGGCCAGTTTGCACATACGGCACTTTCGCTTAGCAGGGCAGTATTTTAAACTACGCTAGAGAAACATTGTTTGCTAATTCGAAGGAACATATTCTTCAATATATTAATTTGGTATCTCTTCCACTTGTCTCAACATTTTTATTACCACCACAATTAAGCGCGTCCATTATATAAGGTGTGCGGAGTGCATCCGATTTCCATGCAAATAAGGAAGTGAGCTTTATCTTTTATGTTTGTATTACAGCCGATTCTGGTTAAATGGACCATCAGTTAATCGGGATAGCCACTTATTTGGACCACATCTTAAAGAATAGAAACCAAATAAAGGAAATAACACCAACTTAAAACGCTTATTTGGCAGATCAGTCCGTTTAATCGACACAGTATAATTTAGATCAAAATATGTAATACAATGGCAAAACTTTAAAACCACAAGAAAAAAAAATTGTAAACACTTTAATATGTATTCTTTACGAAATGTATTGTACAACAGCTTGGTAGAATTAACGTATATTCAGTAACAGCTACACCAAGCTGCGCCGCCGTGGGTATGCGACGTACGGTAATTCGCTTTCTCACAATTTTATTTAAAAATTTATAACCCTTGCCAAGATGACAAGGAATGACTTTACACTTTCAAGTAAAATTGCTTTGCTGGACAAAATGAAAAGCCAGCCACTTAAAACAAGTCATCGACGGCTCGCTGGGTATTATTTTTCGTTGTTTATATTTTGTTCAAGAACTTACTAAATTCTAAGAAAAACACTCATTTTATAATTTTGTGTGGAACTACGCATATTTGGGACGGCTGGTTAATTGGGCCAAAATGTTCTAGTCCCTATGTGACCTGATACGGAATCGACTATATTGACTTCGGCTGACGAGATAACGTGAGACAGGAAAAAATACAACCTCGTGCGTGAACGGATCTTCTGCAAATAGAATCGAAAAAATCTAGTAGGTGGCTGTCAGTGTTGTCACGTTTTGTTTGCACAAATTATGACTTCGTAGTATCTAGTAGGTGGCTGTCAAGTCGCTTTGATTTTTATGTGGTAGCTGATAGTTCAATTGCGCCTTTTAAATCTTCAATATGAATAATTACACTAACGCTGAAATGGCCGATATGCATATTATGTATGGTCGTGGCAATGGAAATTCTTTGGAAGCTAGACGGCTCTATGCAGAGATGTATCCTCAGCGCGTGATACCTCATCACACAATTTTTGCACGAAATGACCACCTCCAATCATTAGACAGGAATCAAGTCTTCGTCTCATAGATTGGCGGAAACGTTGAAATATTCCGGGTGTGTTTTGGATTGTCTCGCAGCCTGCAATGATGCGATTCCTTAAATCATTTACACATTCAATGGGGGTCGTATAAACCAAGGACTTAAGGTGACCCCAGATGTAAAAGTCCAAGGGGTTTAAGTCTGGAGATCTGGGAGGCCAAGGTTGAGGTCCTGCTCGGCCTATCCAACGATTTGGATACACGTCGTTCAAGTACTGACGAGCAGTTATACTAAAATGGGCAGGCGCACCATCGTGCATAAACCACATTCGTGGTCGAATAGCTAGTGGAACATTTTCAAGTAAAATGGGAAGCTGCTCCTAGAGAAAATTTGTATAGGATGCACTATTTAGCCTCAACGGTAGAAAATACGGCCCAATAACATTTTCGCCAATAATTCCGACCCACACGTTAAGTGAAAATTCATATTGGTACCGACCTTTTTGAATTGCATGTGGGTTATCTTCGGCCCATAGATGGTTGTTATGAAAATTTGTAATCCCTTGCCTTGAAAAGTTGGATTCGTCAGTGAATAATACGTTTTCTAAAAATTGAGCATTTTGGGTAATCATTTGAAAACTCCATTGACAAAAGTGTACTCGATGGGGAAAATCTCGCGGCAAAAGTGCCTGGACTCGTTGAATATGGTGAGGATACAATTGGTGATCCTTTAAAATTTTCTAGATTAGTTTATTGCAAACATTTAGTGTTTCAGCAATTTGCCTTTTACTTAATTCCGGACGATCTTCAATCATATTAAGAACCTCGTCTTCCAGTGCCACCGTTCTTATTACTCGTGGACGACCACAATCAGTTTTTCGTTTTTGAAAAGCCCCTCTTTCACAGCGACGTTGCTGAAGACGTGCAAAAATTGTGTGATGAGGTATCACGCGCTGAGGATAGATCTCTGCATAGAGTCGTCTAGCTTCCAAAGAATTTCCATTGGCACGACCATACATAAAATGCATATAAGCCATTTCAGCGTTAGTGTAATTATTCATATTGAAGATTTAAAAGGCACAATTGAACTTTCAGCTACCACATAAAAATCAAAGCGACTTGACAGCCACCTACTAGATACTACGATTGAAGTCATAATTTGTGCAAACAAAACGTGACAGCACTGACAGCCACCTACTAGATTTTTTCGATTCCACTTGCAGAAGATCCGTTCATGCACGATGTTGTATTTTATTTTTTTATTAAGAAACTATTGCTTTTACGGAAACAACACAAGAGTTAAAAAAGTTTAGCACTAAATCATTCTTTTCAACAGACATTTTTAAATCAAGAAATTTTATTTTGTTAAAAAGTTCTGGTAAAAAATGGAATAGGGGTTGCATGTTTCACCCCTTCAAAAGACTACAACAAAATTTTAAAAAAATTCATAGGTAGCATTTTTATTGGTAGAACACGCCCGCAATCGATCTGTGAAATATTAGTCTAATAAAAACTACCGTTTGTATTTTTAACTATTTTTTGATTTAGTATGTTTGTGCATATTCTGTATACCCAACAGAACACTGTAAAGTTTCCTCAAGCGAACGATATTTTAGCACCCATTTTGAACGTAGCGAAATGAGAATGGTTTTGACATTATTCCGCTAAATCGACTCGGGTTTAAGCAACTAGTTTGTTCCTGCCAATAAATTTTAACAGCGTATACCCTCCTTGCTGCTTAATTTCTGTATTAGGAAATAATACGATCCGTTGCTACCATAATTTGTATTTATTTAGCCAATTTCAGATTGATATCATTTGCTATTTGTGCTGATTTGTACACTTCATGGGAAAGTCCCTTCTTGATAATACGACGATATGCTAAATTAGATTATTTTTACACTTCAGTGAGTGCAAAATTCATGGCCAAGGGAATAAATATGGAACATGATGGAAGCGATAATGTGGTTGTCATAGACAGTTTGGAATTCATGCTACAGGATGTCCCATAAATGTTCTGTGATATGTTGCATCCCAGATTAAACGAAAAGCTAAAACCGTTTTTTGATTTATGTGTTTTCAGAGTATAAGCATTGTAAGGATGTTAAAAAAGGCAATACTGTAAATGGATAAGAACGGGAACTTCCGAACAAATAATGTTTGCTGGTAATAATTTCAGTACTTATTTTAACTAAAATGACATGCAATGCTATGAATAATTCAAAATATTTATAATTTCAACAGATTCTATTCCTATTTTGTGCGTTATGTGTATTTCAACATATGATATGTCAGTTTAAACAGCAATACAAAAATTTGCAGTTGACAGCACACTGTCTTTTGGTTTCGAACGTGGTTCTGTTTTTTAACTATCACATAACTTCCAATTAGAAGGTTATTCCCTGATATTCCCGCACGAGACTTCCCGGATTTTTTTCAATTTGAGCTTTCCGCTTCACAGGAAAAAAATCGAAAAATTTGACGAGATAAATTTAAAGAAAAACAACTATACTCATACCTCGTTATACGGCCAAAGACATGAAACCTGCATTACAAATAGTACGAAAAATTGTATACTGTATATTATTAAAAGTTTATTAAAACTTTATCTAACAGAAACTCAATATTACAAGATTAAAGGTGTGTTTGTAAAAATGTGTTTGTGAATTGCAACCCTCAAGTATGTCCAATTTACGTTTATCTCCACAGAAGTGTAAACATGTTATTATACGATTTGGTGTCAATGGTTGTGTTATAAAGTGTGTCTAGCGTAGTTAGATTTCTCTAAGTGTTTGTTTTTGTATGAGGCTACAACTATATTCATTGTATTTGGTATCAACATTCCTAATTGTTTGGTTTATGTATACAGGGTGTCCCAAAACGTATAGCAATATTTCAAGGATGAATTCCAGAACTTATTAAGCGTGGAAAAGTTCATATAAACATATGTCCTAAACGTAACCGTTAACGAGTTATTGTTTATTTCATAATTTACGTGGCTAAAATTTTAGTTCAACGGATTTTTGAAATACTGATCTAGTTGATCGCATCTTTTGTTCGGTAACATTTGAACATCCTTTTTAACAAATTATTGTTTGTAACTTGTAAGTTTATTACTGTGATACTGAAGTTATTGGCGTCTTCTTTGTATCCTTATTCCGATCGTAATTCACAAGTGATTAACATGTTATTTTCAAATGAAGAATATGCAGATATTCATTATGTATGGTCTGTGTGATGGAAATGCTTCAGCAGCGCAACAACATATCGTAGAACATATCCTAATAGAAGACTACCTACGCGTGAAGTATTCTTTAATTCACATCGTCAGCTGGGGGAACATGGCGCTTTCAATGCAAAACATGCAGTCGACCTAGGAGTTGTCCGTAGACCCATAAACGACGATGAACAAGTTCTTGATTTATTACAAGGCGGTCCGTCTTTAAGTGTGCGAAGGATTGCATTACCTAGTGCTCGCTTACATCCATATCATCATCAAAGAGTTCCAGCTCTAGGTAATGATAATCAAAATACTCAAAACCTATTGCATATTTTATGGACCGATGAACCTTCTTTCACACAAGATGGTATCAATAATTATAATAATTTTCATGAATGGGTTGCAGAAAATCCTCATTTAAGAAGACGCTCGCATTTTCAACATAGATTTAGTGTTAATATGATAGAGGGTATTCTTAATGATCGTCTGATTGGACCAATTGAATTGCCACAACATTTGAATAATGCGAATTACGAATAATTTCCAGAAAACTCTTTACCCTTATTACTGGAAGATGTGGCAATAAATATTAGACGTGCAATGTGGTATCAACACACATTTTCCGGGAAGATGCATTGGAGTAGAAGGCCCCCTAGTATGGCCACCGCGCTTGCCGGACACGACTCTATTAGATTTTTATCTTTGGGGTTACATGAAACAGATTGTTTAAGTAACTAAAGTGCACACGGTAGAAGAATTACGCCAAATAATACAGTAGGCTGCCGATATTTTTACGATTAACCCAGTAACCATATTAAGAACCCAAAGATCTCTTCTGCGACGTGCGACTTTGTATATCGAACACAATGGAGATCATTTTGAACATTTATTGTAAATAAAATAATAAAAACGTATAAAAAAATATTTATCTCATAAAATTCGTTGAACTAGAATTTTAGCCACATAAATAATGAAATAAATAATAACTCGTTAACGGTTACGCTTAGGAAATATGTTTATATGGACTTTTCGACTCTAAATATATTCTGGAATTTATTTTTAAAATATTGCCGGTACGTTTTGGGACACCCTGCATAGAATTACATCCTGAACAGATTTGTAAGCACTCGATTTTAACACACCATTAGTTGTATCTTCTATGTTGAATAAGGAGTTATAGTGTTTGTTGTTTTAATAATAGCTTTAGATAAAATTCCTTGATTATAGTTTTAACAATTTTCTCTGATGTATCATCGAAATATGGAGTTTAATTATATTTAACTTTTTCATAGAGTTCTTTTAGCTGCATTTTTTGTAATTCTGATTTATAAACTATATTTTAATTATTATTTCAAGCAGCTTAGTGTTGGGGCCATCAGTGTATGCAATTTTGCGATAACAAATCTCTTTGGTGTTATTGTTGTTCAGAACAGTGGTTCTCAAACTTTTTTAAAGCGGGACTCCCTTCAGGACAAAATTTTTCTCACGACTCCCCTCTTGCGGTACTCAACTTCATTCAAAATCGGCGGCTAAACATCCAACTGATGCCATCTATTACCAAGCAGCGCAATTTATTTATTTGTTCTCCGTATTTCCGTAAATGTCAACCGTATTTGGGAAGCTGCTAGATGGCATTGGAATAATCTGGAAATCTATTTTGTTTTACATAATCAACAGACTGCGATAAGACTAGTTATCATTTCAAAATTGTGTGCTGTACTGCTGACTGTGTGTTAAGTGCAATGAATTGATAACAAATATTTAACGTTACGTTACGAGCGTTACCCGTTTTTTTGTAAATGGAAAATTTGTTATTAGATCCTTCCGCGTCTAGCAGTGAATATAAAGGAGAATAAATTGTACAGCTATGAATATTTTAAATATAGTTTTAACGATATTTCGATGAAACCCCTGGCGTATTTTGTCGAGAAATGTTGTCGAAAGAAAGTATGAAGTCATCGAAGCTATTTCGCCATTTAAATATCAAACATCCAGACAAAAAACAACAGCCTGTGGAATTCTAGAAAGAAAGCTAAACTCCCCGCAGCAGGAACAAGCCACTTTTATATCAGCAAGCACTACTAATGAAAACGCACCAATATCACGGTATGCAGTTGTATTTCGTGTTGGAAGAATCAGTAAGCCACATACTATTGCTCAAGATCTGATTTCACCAGCAGCCATAGAAATGGTGTAAATAATATTATTGTGTGTGTATCTAATACAGAGCGCAGATTGGTAAAACCGGTTTCTGAAAAATAGTTATTTGTTTAGGTTCTTGCATTTATTAAATATTTTAATCTTTTAGGTTCTATTTATTTTTGTCTACTTTGTCGAAGCCAGAAGTAATGTCTTGAAAATATATTTTATTTATTTTGAAATCCTCCTGCGACTCCCCTAATCCTATATCGCCCCCCATCTCTAAGGGGTCGCGACTCACACTTTGGAAACCACTGATCTAGATAAACTGTTACAGCTCTATGTATCTAATATCTATAGGCTGCTAATTTATGTGTTTTATGGTGACATGAGTCCTGGTATTGTGATATCTGTTTGTGTAGGTTTTTTATAAATAGAATATTTCAGCATGTTTTCAGAAACAATTTTATATTTAAATCTAAATAAGTCTGTTTTGTTGTATTTCTAACGTAACATTTATATTTGGGTGTAAAATATTAACAAACGCTAATAACTCACGAATGAAATCAAATTAACAATTAAAACACCCTAAAATGTCATCGACATAACGGGACCAAAAGATAAATTTCGAAAATTGATTTGTTTCCAAAAATTCGATCTTCTAAATGTAGCATGAATACATTAGCTAAAAGTAATGAAATTAGACTTCCCATTCGTAAGCTGTCTTTCTGAGGATAAATTTGAATATTTAAAACAAAATAATCTTGATTTTTGAAAAGTTCTAATAACTGAATCAATTCATTCCGTTTCAATAATGTAACTTTTTGCTGATATAAATATTATTTAACGAAGGAATACACTCTTAAGGTGATATTTGTGAAAACATAAAGTTTAACATTTGTTCTTCCAGAGCTCGTTGGCATTTGGCAAATTTTTCTGTGTTTTTTAGTATAGAGCTTACGTGTGAACGTATTGCCATTGATAAAATTAGGCAGTGTATTTTTCTGGTAGATAGAAAATGCCCTTGAATACATTGTATACAAATATCTGAAACAAATATTTTTTAAATAGGCACTGTTGTTTAATTGGAATAAAGATAATCCATATTGCTCTTGCTCTTGCAAGTGTGATAAACGTATATTTTAGTAATTGGAATTTTCCTGTAACTGTTTATGATATTAAACATTAAATCAAGCACTTTAAGCAATTTGAAGTACAAGAGGAAAGGGTTTTTATCACTAGGTATATAAGTGTCTGAAATGGCACTTCTAGTCATTGTCATCACAGTTTAGCTAATTGCGGTTGTATCTTACAGTTTTCAAAGATGAGTGCAAAATTCTATATGTGTCTTGTAGTCGTTGGGCTTATTGGTACTCAAAATTCGTCTTCAGCTTCTCTAAATGAGAACATTGAAATCGATTTGATGAATTTACCGAAGCAGGCACAAGGCCGTATTAATACAGAAAAACTCACATCCATGACCGAAAATACTGAATATGGAATATATTCTGTAGATGCTGTGGAACAGGTAAATGTAGTTCTAATTTTCAGTATCTCGTAGTTAAGTTCTCACGCTATTATTTTAATATATTTTGCTGGTTTAGAGGAACGTGGATGTTATAGACAGCAACTTACCTCAAAAAGATCAAGATGAACTTGCAGGGGCTCTTCAGCGTATCTACAATACGGTTACCACAGCTGCCGATCGAGCTTTTGAATTTAACAAAAAATTAGCCCAAAAATATCCTTACTTGCAAAACGCTGTTATAATAAATTACAGCGCCGCCCTAGTGTATACTTCTAGGCATTTCTACATAAAAATGAAAGTCAATACCGATACTGTTTTCGCTTTTGGGTATCAGAACTGAACCTTTGTTTAACTGAAATTGGTAACCATTTCATACCTTATGTTAAATGTTAAGGTACTTATTGCCAATAATTTCCTATATGTATAATATTGTAGTATGCAAAAATGTAGATTTTTTAAATGATTAAAAGAGCAACTTATTGAGTTTATTCTTAAATGAAGGTGTTTTATTTAAACATATGAGCGAAATTATTCTTAAAGTTTGTTTCTTCACAGCCTGTAAGCTATATAAAAATTCAAATAAGGTGATATGCAAGTTTATTTAAGATCTAAATTACATGGAATAGCAAGTAATAGTTTGCGGAACTTTATTCAATGAAAAGTGTAAATTGGTGAACATATCAGTATTTGAACAACAAATATTATTTATTGAATATGTAGACGTTGATACAGCAATAGGGTAGCCACAGGATATTTCCATTCCATCCAGGGAATTAGAGGGAAAATATACTGTTAATCACAAATATTTTGTGTAAAAATATATTAAAATGAAAGCCTTTGTACAAACAAACAAAAATGCTTTATGTCCATCCATATATCTCTGGTGAATGGATTTCTTTAGCATACTATTATATTTCCTGTAGCTTTTTGTAAAGCTGTAGAAAATGTTCAGTTAAATTACATTTTGCAACTAAATAACTTTATTGATTGTTGTGCCATTCACTTGATTTGTGTTTGACGACTACATTTTCATGTTCGAAAATAGTGTTTTTATGAGTGTGGACGTTTGTACTTTGTAGCAGATTTAGGCTGTATTTTGTCAAACCCTGTAACAGCTGTGTCCCAATGCGTAATAATAACAAATTTGGGCTTCCACAGCAAAAAAAATGTCATAAATCCACTATACAATTTGAAAATACTTTAATTTTATTATGATGATATTAACTACTAATCGAAATTGTTTTCCTATTTTCTACACGTTTACAACGTGTAATTTTTCGGGCTCCACAGACCGCACAGATATTTCTATTCTACGAGTAGAAACATTTTTTCAAGACAAAATTCAACAATATTTAATTATTCCCTAAATGTGATTCAGTTAAAGCATAATAAATCTCTATGCCATTACAGTTAGGCATTACAGGAACTATGCGATTTACTTTTAGATTCTCTAACTCAATTTTGGAAATCAAATACATATTTTATTTAACTGTTTTTTAGATTGTTTCGCAAATAAGAAGTATAATATTCTCCTATTTAATTAGAGCAATTGCAGGGCCTTTGGAATTTTAAGGCTGTTCTCCACTACTTTTTTTTTAATTATTTGGTTAGCAATCAAAATACAAAGTATAAGCTAATTTGTTAACCCACTATCTAAGTTTAGAATTTAGATCGAATTAAAACATAATGAGATCTCATTCAGCAATGAGCTCTATTTTTTATAGGTCAGCTGGCCATTGTCTTTCTAATCTTCTTATTGTAATATCTTCTAGTAGGAGCTGGATTAAAGGATTTGTGCGTGTTAGCAAGGACTATATATTTTCTAGACCTCTAAACTCAATGTAAGAATGGTTTTGGCAAAATAAGCGGTAGGATTTTCGCGACAGGTGGCAGTTGCAGCATGAAATGAAAAAGTAATGCTCAAATATACATTGCAATAAGGGATTATTTACCTGAGCAACTGTATTTTAGGTAGACCAAGGATTAACCTTTCCTAGACCCAGGTATAAACACAAATCACTAAAATTATGCAAATATTTGTTAAAATAACTAAAAACGAACATTTTAAAATAATGTTTATTTGTAAAATATTGGAAATGATCATTTATGTATTTTTATCAATAAAAATATTAAACTAACAGCAAACAAAATAAGTAATACAGTATTATCATATCTTGAAAAACATCAAAAGTGACAATAATGTAATTGTAAACACATTTATAATACGGCATAACAAATGCACTGGAACAATCAGTCACAATACGAATACAAACAAAAAACATACAAACATAGTACAAACTAAGTAAAACAAACAAATCTAAAAACTATTATTAGTGAGATATCTTTTTCACTTTTCTTTCTATTTTTCTCTTATTTTTACAAATTGTTCTTGATTCCCAAGTTACTTGTTTTAATAACCGAACTTGTAATGTATATCGAAAAATAAATTTTCTGTGCGTTTTACAGGATTCCATTGAATTTTGGAAAAATGATAAATCAGATGTAATTTTTGTTTCAGCAATTTTGTATAATTTGCTAATCCATTGTTTATGTTTTAATGATGGATAAAAATCTACAAATACTTTTAAAGTAGTATTGACAACTGCGTTGGTTAAGTTATTCGGTGCACAAAGATTAGCACAACATGTATTTCCATTATAGCTATAGGTTTTGTTTTGTATCAACAGTTCATTGGCTTCATGTGTTCTTGGAGCAATTGGTACGAGTTTTAACTGCGTTTCACAGATTTTACATTTAAATTTCTGTAAACATTTGCGCAATACAAAACCGGCTGTATATCGCACTGAACAATCTTCTAAGGTTGTTTTTGCTACCTTTGAACGATTTTTTACTTTCCCATACCTTATAGGTATAGGGTAAGTATTGAAATCATGAAAATTTTCGAAATCGAGATTTTAACGGATATATCCGTTTTGGGTCTCTAGGAACCCAAAAAAGTGGTTTTTAAAAAATGTCTGTCTGTGGGTGGGTATGTACGTATGTACGTACGTACGTATGTACGTACGTATGTGACGCTCCTACAGCCGAAAGTATTGCTCCGATTTTGATGCGCTTTGGAATGCCGGGGTGTATCGAAAATTCATCGAAAAAATAAGCTTTTCAAAAAAATCCGAAACCGGAAGCGGAAGTTACGCATGTTTTTTTTGGTATCACTTTTTTTGTGATTACAATTTTGAAACTTTTATAATGATAACGATAGAGGGTCATAAGACAAATCTGTTAGTTTTTTGCCGAACTCGCTAGCTTTAAAATGAAGGGCGCTATGATTTTTTTGAAAATTTTGAGTTTAACGCCCAATTACTCGAAAACGGATGAATCGATTCAAATGATTTTTATTTTCTGAATAGTATATGAAGGGTAAAATGAGGTGATATAAAAAGTTTTTTGAAAAATTATAAGGGGCCTAAATTACGAATTTTCAAAATTTTGGAAATTTTCAAAAAATTATTTCTCAAAAACTGCTCCAAGGAATTTTTTTTAAATTTCATATGTCGATAGACCTCGCAAGGGGCTATCGATATGTTTTTTGAAGAACTCCGTAATTTTCCTGTGGCGCCCTCTACGAAGCTTGGAAGTTTGAAACTTCAAACTCATTTAATTAATAAACGAAAAAAGATAGGAAGCTGAGGTTTTCACTGAATCGCTCAGTGCGTAATGGAGCATATGAATATGCAAAGAAATATTACACTCGTGGATATATGTAAGCGCACCGGCCCCCTCCCCCCTCTTTTTCAGAAAAATATTTTTTTTATTCTAACGGTTGTTATTTGTTTGCGTCAAAGAATCTTTTTCCGCGAAAATAAAAAAATCGATTTTTATGCCCTACAAAATATAATTTCCAGGGACTTAGAAAATTTTACCTCGGTAG
>JABXWE010056435.1:0-18352 GCA_014611495.1 Limonius californicus | reverse complement strand
ACCACCCAGGGAATTAGAAAAAATTCCCACCCTGGGGAGATTCGAACCGGGGGCGTTTGGACTATTACATCCAAAGCTTGGATCTCTTACCACGGAGCCATCCCCGCCCCTGCAAAAGCTTTATATCCAAGCAAATTTAACTAAGGTAGGTAGATAAGGAAATGGAATCAAGTTTTTGAAGAATTTGCTTTTTTAATCCTCAGGGTTGAGAAATTATGCGTGAAAGTAATTTAGCTGGTCATTAAGTATATTAACCGAAAGCTTTCAATCTAAGTTATTCATTCTAAAATATAAGTACATTTTAAAGTTGCAAAGTCAGCTTTTAATTAATCGAGGTAAACGAGCTTCCAATTATAATTCAGAAATAAATTAAATATGTTAGTCAATTAATTACAGCCATTGAGAAAACAAATTAAGTTTAGGATTTGTATTTACATTATACATTTTCTGCGCAATGTTTTTCCTTTCCAAAAGCTTCGTAGAATAACATGTCGAGATTTAATGTTTCAAGGTTTCTCAACAGTTTGATTTTCTAAATGTTTCTTCCGGCGTTACTATACAATTGGAAATTTTTGTGCAGATTTTATTGGAATTGCTTCGAATATGCTTTTATTGAGAAATATTATATATTAGTATTAGGAATTAATATAGATTCTATTTGTAATTATATTAATATCAATATAGTAATATATAAATAATTATGGAACCTGGGTTCCTGTTGTCTTAATAAATTAAATATTTCAATTATGTAGCGGCGTTTTGAGATCGTCGCCAGCGAGGAAACGGTTACGGGTACCTACTTAAAGAATTTTTAAGATGGAGGAAGACGTAATAGTTAGTCACTCGGTGCTAAGTTGCGGCTGTATGGGAGATTTCACAGTTCAATTGCTCAATGAGTTGCAAAAGCACGACCACAGTTCAACAACATTTTGTTCGAAATCGCATTTCGCTACGTTCTTAAAGGATCAGCATACATGTCTGCATTAGCTGTCGTACCATGCTCCCGAAAATCAATCGCCGATATGCCTTTCCTGTTTCAAAAAACAGTAGTCGTAAGCTTTCAGTTTTCGAACGTTTGCTTCAACTTTTAGTTTTGGGGTGACTATTATGCTTCTGCATTAATTTTAACATTTGTATACTAAATCTAAATCTCGTCGTCACTCATAATGTGATTTAGGTACTTATCGCCATCAGTTTTATACCGAGGCAAGACGTTATGGATACTATTCGTTCGTTTTTATGAACATTCGTCATTAGGTTGCCAGACGTCTCTATTTTCCGGGATTGTCCCTATGTGGGATCTCAAATCCCTGTCTCCCGATAGGAGGTTTGGAACCGTCAAATATCCCGGTTTATTAGACTTACTAAAAAAAGTTCTGTTTTGTATTTATAATTTATTTGTTAGTTAAAAACCAAAGTTTATAATAAACATGAATTGATGATACCATTATTTTATTGAGCGCCAAATTCTAAATCTGTGGTTACCCATTTTACGTAATGGCTGCATAAGTTCAGAACGGCAGACAACAGGTGCGATCGCCACTACAGGATTTTTATCCTGGATAAAACTACCCCTAAAATTGCCTTTTCTAACTTCTTCTTCTCCTGCTCCTGTAGTAAGGCCAATGGCCTGATAATTATCTCACAATGAAGTAGTTTCTGTAGGCCTTCGTTGCACGTATGCAGGGTAGGCAGCTAGCCTAACTCATCGAACAGAGAAGACAAGTTCAATTACATGGTTTACGATTGTCAAAAATGTTTATATGACAACCGGGACCGACGGCTATTGGTCCACCCACGCGAGTATTGACCACCGCTGACAAATCTGCACTCCGAATGCCGTTTGAACGGCATCCGCAATGTCCTGCTTTAGAAAGCATGTTCATTACATTTATTTTTAACTCCGAAAAGCTGTATTGTTAAAGGTGTTTAAAGATTTATCTTAATCTCTAAAGTTTCTTTTTAAACAGTAATCAAAGCTCATAATATCGAGATTCATTTATGAGAAACCAGAGAAACAGCCAATGTTTTAATTAGAAGCCTTATATTTAAGCTAATTCAAGTTATAGAAATTAAATTTTGAGAATTCGGGTTGATACCATATTTTAAGCTTGAGAGTTGAGTAAATACATCAGCAAGTAATTTGAATGGCGATTTAGTATATTAACCGATAGCTTTGAGTTTCCTTCTTCTTCTTCGAGTGCCGTATCTCTTACGACCTTCTCTCCTATGCCTGTGTTGCGCGTTTAAAACGCCACAGACATAGACGACCTACAGCTCAACGTGGGCTCCGAACCACGGGAAGTGTAAACACTTCTACTCCAGAGAAGATTTGCTAGGCAGAACACCTTGCTGCTTTGGTATTGCGTAGCGAGGGAGAACGGCCGTTAAAAATCCGATGTTCCGGTACTGAAAATTGAACCCAGTACCTTCGGGGTCTCGGGTTATGCACATTCGTCCCCGTTCACGTATGATCATGAGAGTTAAGGCAGCGTTGGCTCCGGTCAGTACTTGGATGGGTGACCCGAAGGTTGCGTTGACGCGGTGCCTCTCTCTCACGAGGATTGATCACTATGGGAGAGTAGATCAACAAACCCCCTTAATTGGGAGAGGCCCTTCCCCAACAATGGAATGTTGCGGGCTAATAATAAAAAAACCTTCAGACTGGGTTGGTGGCTCGCCTAATTAATCGAACAGAGCGTGGAAGTCCCACTACTAGGTTTATGATTGTCAAAGATGTTGACGTGATAAACGGGAGCGACGGCTTTTAGAGTTGAGAGATTAAAAGCTTTCAATAATAACTCAAAAAGAAATTAAATATGTTAATATGTTAATTGTAAACGGTATAACTATTGAGGAAACTGATTAAGTTTAGGATTGGTAGTTAAATTATAAAAGCCGAAAGATAAATAATTAATATTATATGTTAATTTGAAATCATCGATTGTTCCTCTTCCTCTACATATAGATCAAAGGTATGTTAACACAATACAAATATAATAAAAAGTTGCGATATCTCAAACAGATCCGATTAGATCATCGGTAGAAGAAATCAGTGGAACGAACATATCGACAGAATGATTGAAGGAAGAATAGTAAAAAACTCCCGAGATAATAAACCCCATAGAAGAAGATTGCTAGGAAGACCGAAAAAAGGTGGAGAAACAGCGTACAGACTGAAAACTCGATTGGTTAAATGAACAGGCTAATATCCTAATAAAGAAGAAGAAGAAGTATGTTAATCATCTACAATTTAATGGTTCTGTGAGCCTTCTTTGCACGTTAGCCGGGCAGGTGGCTAGTCTAACAAAGATCGAAGTTCCAGTATGTGGTTTACAATTGTCGTAAATGTTTCGTATGAGAATCCCTACGGGACCTACGGCTTTACGTGCCCTGTTGTATAAGCCACTATATTTTCTTGTGGAGGAGGGTAATACCCTCATAACCCCCGAGTACCTACTTATTCGGGGAGTGTCAGACTCTTACTGACTGAAAACTCCTTTTCATTGTCAGAAGACACAGCGGAATCATCACGTTGCATTACTTCGCTGTTCGCATATTCCGGTTTTATCAGGATCCTTGTCTTTTTTCTTCATCCTTTGTTCTTAGGATATCCCGATTTGTCGAAAAAATATGGATTTATTTGTGTTCATCTTCTAGTAGCTGTTTTATTATATTTTCTACCGTCTGCATGTACCGAGGAAGGTGGCTTAGTGGTAGAGTGTTTACCTTCAATTTGGGAAGCCTTGTGTTCGAACTCCCGGGCCCTGTCCTGACTTAGGTTTTTCATGGATTTCCTGGGTCGTATGCTGAGACAGTATCCATGTAATTCCATTATCTAATTTACCTGGTCTTTTCCGGCCTTACATTCCTATTACTGGCTGAAGAGGGGCTTAGGGTTCCGGTGTGGAACCCGATTAACCCCTAAAGCGGCGGGCCCCATTGTGGGGAATGAACCTACGGTAATTTTCCTTTAGTTTGTATGCTACGTCTGGGCTTGTACCAGTGTGCGTAGGTGTGTCTACGCTGCCACAATACGTACAGAACTCGCTATACTTAAACTGAAACCTGTGTAGATATGCGTCAAAGCACCCGTGTACGGTTAATAATTAGGTTAAGTAGTATGCAACCTCTCCGTGTTTTCGATTCTACCATGGCTCAATATCTGGTATTACTTTTTTTGTTCATTGGGACGCTCTAATTTCTTGGTTCTCTTTCTCCTGCTGTGTTTCCATGGGCTCTTAGTTTCGGTTTTCGCGCATTTCATATTACCGCTTCAACGCAGGGTGGACAGGGATGCTACCACTTGTATGCTCTTTGTGAACATGATTAGGTATCCAATTGCTATTCTAATTGCCTCTTCCTCTGCACTTTTTCAAGTACCTTCGGATATTCCGTGGTGTACATTCACTTCTTCCACTTCCTCTTGCTTACTTTAGGTCCACCAATGTTAGGCATTATGAGCCTCAGTGCTGGCAGCAGAGCATCTCTTGTTTTCACTGTGAAGGTTTTTAGTGTTTTCCTCGGAAGCAATACCTTGGGTTCTGTCTTCTGAGGTACTATTTGGAGATGCCTGCTCTTCGATTATCCTTATCGTCCAATTGATATTACCTTCAATTACCTGTGCTGTCAACGCAGCGTGGTTTCTCTGGTACTGCTAATTGTAGGACGTGGTCGTAATATACATTCCACAACGAAGTCCACGCAGCCCTGCGGGAGCCCACATGATATCTGCATATGCTGGGTCTCACTGATCAAGATCTTTTTATTCGGTCTTCACCAAGTCAGAAGCTACCCGTTCCTTCGGAGTTGTTGAACTATTTTGTTTTGTATTACGAGTACCGCATAAGCTGAAAAATGCTTGTCTGTTCCAGCTGTAACAATACAAACTGGATGCTTCTGGGATAAATTGATTTTTATTGTAATATAGCTTTGTTTTGATAATTTTTTTAATAGCATTAAAATTTCAGCAGGAAAAAAAAAAGCAAAAACCTGGATTTTCTTGACGTATTATTGTTGTCCATTCTCATAACTATAACGCAAAATTACTTCACTCTTAAGCTTAAAAATCAAATAACAAAGTAATAAGGACAAACCGCCCGAGCACGGCAAAAAAAAATCATAATTTACTCAGGATCAGCGTCAAGGAAAATGCCTTTCGGGATCACAATAGATTAAACTATTTTACTTTTGAAAGCTCGCGAGCTACAAGCTAGAATTTTATCTCGAAACTTTTATCCTCCTTCGCCATTTTCGTTAAGTAATAGCAGTCATTCTATAAAAAAGGATCTTATTAGATATTCATGGAAAGATAACCGTAAAATAAAACGCAAATGCCGTGATTTTTTTAAATTCTAACGAAAATTCTCTGCTCCATGTAATAGAAAAGCCAGTGTAGCGTGTAGAAAGGCTTCAAACCCAAATTTACTTTCGCACATTTGAAATTTAACAATGAGAAGAAATTATGTCTAAAGAAAAGCCGCGCCGTTTTTACTGTTAACTCGAGTAAATTTAAAAGCTGGAAATTGTAATTTTTCCCCTCACAGTGTTGCGTGAAATAAGCTGTTGGCTATAGGAAAAAGAGAAGTTGGTTTAATTTAAAATAAAATGCATAAATTGCACGCTTACGTGCAGCAAAATACAGTCCCGGTTAAAACAGCGCCGTTTAGGCCCTAATTGCTTGTCGAGTTTTACATAATTTATTAAATAATTTAATGTTTGTTGTCGGAACAGTAAATTACAAGATCGTTGGAAATAAGAACTGTTCGTTTCTGTTCTAAATAGGAAACCTTGTCGGCTGCTGGTTTATTTACAGCTAAAGCAGCTTATTTATTTAATGGATGCAGAAGCGTAAACAGCCCAAAAACTGTTTAAATGTTCAGATGTTAAATAAACTACTGGAAATTAATTTCCTTGGGTTTCGTTCTCTTTAATTTATCTCCGAATTGTAACGAAATTTTTCCTTTCATAAATTTCCATTTACTGGAGTTTAATAAATATTTTATTGTTTTTCTACAAAGCAACAATTCTGATTCGCTCAAGTGTTAAATTCAGCTCTTGTATTGTTTTCGTGCGCATAAATTACTCGCTTGGATTTGGAAAAACTTATATTTTTTACATGAAGGCTCTAAAAGCAAAATAACAATTTTTAAATGAATACTTTCTAGATGTTCGAAGTTCAAGGAAAATATTTCACGAATTTAGCAGTGTTTCATATTTTTTCCAATACCACTCAACCTAAACCTTACTTCGAAAGCTCTTCTTATGTTGTCAAGCCTCAAATGCTTTACTTTGCGAAAAATAGTAAAAATTGTTTATATCTTAGTGTTTCCATTGGATTTTAATTAAATGCAATATATGTTCAACAAGTATTTTCAATTATTTAAATACTTCTGCCAACAATAGGAAATATTCATATTTGTTTAAATTTTTAATTCAGCTTTCAGTGCTTTGTGCATGTACTTCAATAACTCCCGTTGGTTTTAAAAAGCTTTCAGCTTTTAAATAACTAATTTTAGTTCTATAAATAACAATCACTAAATTAACTAAGTGATTTTATGTTTATCTTATACATATTGCTATGGAGATAAAACAATATCAAGAGAAAAATTCCAAAAATCATCGCTTTTAACTCATATCTGTGACGCATTTCCCAATTTCAGCAGCCAATCAGGAAACAGATCACAATTGCAAAAATTTAACCAAATCTAAATTTTACACAGAACTTCTTTATATTTGAAATTGCGATAAATCTGGATTTATGTTCTTGTTCTCCAAGAGATTACAAACATTTTGATACCAAACGCGGGTATAATTAGTTGGCTAATAAACGAACAAATATTTGCATTTACTAAAATTATAATTTTTTAATTAAATTAAATAGATTATTAAAATAATTTTGACATTAACATGTGTTATAAACATACTCTAGAGCAATAAATCCTTACAAAATTCCACACAGAGAAGTCCAAATTTACATAAAACACCTATTGGATTACATATGTTGATTATGTATCACAAATATAATACAGTACTGTTTGCAGATTACAAAAACCACAAATAGGAATGGCAAAACCTTCGAAAGCTACTACATTAACCAATATAACTCAATATCAGCATGATCTGGAAAAATGATCATCAAACAGCATAACTAGGAAAAACGCGCATGGGGAATGATCACATTACAAGAAAATCGGTCTTAAACTTTATTTAGTAATACTTTAGAGACCTACTTAATAATAATAGTTTAAGAATAGACTCTAAGCTTGGTAAAACAATTAGGGATAAGATTACACGGCAATATGTGTCCATATTTCTTATAATGAAACATAAAAGTAATATTACAAATTTTAAATTATGTTACCCTGAATGTATCTCGAAAAGCTCTAAAAGCTCATATTTTATAACTCTTTGAAGTGCAGCTTTTATTTTGTAAAAGTGCAAAGCACGTACGAGTAAAACACATTTTAATTTTATTACATCCTGGAATAAAATTCGAATTTCAGTAAAGTATAAGCCAGATTCAATTAGTACTTTGAATTATTTAATATTTCTCCAAACATGCCTTTTAACTGGGATATTAAAACGTAGTTAAATATTAAATTTAGAGTTTTAAAGCTCTGGTTTCTGTGTGTTTGCATAATTTAAGTTACTTCCAAGGAGGTTTCATTTTATGTGTTTATAACATTTTAAACTGCAATTTATTTAATATTTTAGCCTTCGAATTAGAGCTTCCTGAAATCTTTTAATCCAATATTTCTAGTTTATATACTTCAAAATCGGGGTTAGAGTATAGCATTGTGCTGGTAAAGAAAGCTAAGAGCCATATATCAGCCATAAATATCTATATGTATAAGAAAAATTGTATAAATAGCCGTCTAGACGAGGCTAATTAATATAATAATTGAAAAGCTTCGCTATATGACACAAAAGCTTCAGTATTGTAACTCAATATAATCAGCCCATTAATTCAATATTTTAGGATTAAACAGTTTCATAACCAGGGTTGATATACGTTTAAATTAAGCTCAAAAGCTCTGCAGTAGAGGCCGTTTATGAGAATAAAGATAATAATTTTAATGATTAAGTCTAGAACTGGTGTTTATTTTTGAAAGCTACTCAGCTTAAAAGCTCGCAATTGATACACAAATGTCTATCAATTTCGTTCTTTAAAAGCTTTCAAATCTAAATACTTTCTGTTTTTTATATTATGATGACAATTGTTAAATTAACGTTCTACATCTTCCCGGTAAAATATAAATACAACTTGGTGATTTTTGAATCAATTTTATAGTTAGCCAATAATATCAAATCAATTGAATTTTAAATACAATTTCGTAAACACTTAAGCATAAATATAATCCAATACAGAACGATTCTAGTTCTTCTAATAAAATGTTGCACAGAAAGCTCTGTCCCATTCTAAAAGGACGAGAAAAGTACCTTGGTGGAATTTCGAACTCCAAAAACTGCGCAGGCAAACACGCAAGATCTTGAACAGGGCGATGCGTACACACGCTATAGACGACTAAACTATATTGTTCTGTTGTAAATGTTGCCACTCAATAAATATCCTATTTTCGAAGTACCCAATAGTTGTGTTTGTTTGTCAGTGCATTTTATTTATACAACAATAATAGTGCTATAGGGGAGAAGCAAAATGCTAAAGTAGATTGATCAGTAAGTAGGGTAGAAACGTTCCATTTCATTCCTTTCCTGTTCTACACACGGGCAATGATTAATCTGTTGTTGAAAGTGTGTTTCGCTATCTCATGACGACCCTACAGATGCTCTTAACGTGATTACAAGAAATCTGTCCGTAGATCTAAACCAAAGACTTGGAAGGCTTTCTGCTACGGTATTGAAGGCCT
This sequence comes from Limonius californicus, assembly GCA_014611495.1. Lineage (NCBI taxonomy): Eukaryota > Metazoa > Arthropoda > Insecta > Coleoptera > Elateridae > Limonius > Limonius californicus. The sequence continues at coordinate 9,482 of JABXWE010056435.1, read as the reverse complement.
ACCAGAGGCAGCTCGACTGCACAAGTACTCTAAAAAACTCCAGAGCAAGGTTAGAGTGCTTGAGACTCCCTTCTGGCGACGTTACGGCCACTGACGAGGAGACTCTAACGCACCTCTTGGAAGTTCAGTTCCCCGGATCAACGGCTGAAGACGAAGAGGCGCTACCGATAAGGGCTCCCACATTGGCGGCAATCCAATTTATTGGGAGATTGCCTCGAAAGGGGTAAGTCACGAAAAGATCAGATGGGCCGTTGCATCATTTGATCCATACAGAACTCCTGGGAATGATGACATTTTCCGGGTCTCCCTCAAGAGGGGCTGGACCTGCTTATCAAACCTCTATATCACATATTCAGAACCGGCCTTTTCTCCGGGTACGTACCAGTACCTTAGAAATTAGTAAATGTAGTGTTCATTTCAAAAGCTGGTCGATCTGTCCATGACTTCGCCAAATCTTTCAGACCTATCAGTCTAACCTCTTTCCTACTTAAAACGGTCGAGAGGATGGTAGATAGGCACATAAGAGATGGTGCACTGATGTTATTGCCATTACACCCTCACCAATATGCGTACCAGACGGGCAAATCTGTGGAATCGGCCTTAGAGTCGAGAAGGTGCTTAACCACAGAGAAATGGCCGTTGGCACATTCCTAGATATCGAAGGCGCTTTTGACAATACGGCCTTCGAAGCAATATGCACTGCCGCTACGAGCTACGAGCTATCTATCGTTCGATGGATAAGAGCAATGCTAGAAAACCACAAAGCTTTTGCCATTCTCAATGACAGTACCGTAAGGGCGACCGTCAGGCGGGGGTGTCCGCAGGGAGGAGTACTTTCTCCTCTCGTGTAGTCCCTCGTCATGGACGGGCTCCTGCGGGAACTCAACGAAGCTGGCATCTACATGCGAGGCTATGCAGATGACCTTGCTATCCTAGCTATAGGAAAATTTACAAACACAATCTGTGGGGTAACCCAGAATGCTCTCAGAATTGTGGAAACATATTTCAAAAGGGACAACTTGGCGGTTAACCCTACATAAACCAAACTAGTACTCTTCTGAATGTGCAGACGGCACCATACATGGCGGTAATACGGGCCCTACTCACCTATGCGGCCTTGATGTGGTGGCGCTCTACCACCACAGTAAGCACAAGAAAACATCTTGGCCTACGACTAGCGTGTCTAGGAGTGACAGGAGCAATGCACACTGCCCCCACTTCGGCTCTGCAGGTCCTTCTCGGACTTGCGCCCCTTCACATAGTGATTAAGGCTGAGGCTAGGGAGGCTGCATACAGGCTCAAGTGTGCTGGGCAGTGGTCAAACGCTGGGATACCACTGGGGAACATGAGGGTCCTGCCGAGGTTGGCTGAGACCCATGTCATCTTCAATATGAGAAGTGACCGTATGCTCACTTCTTCAACACACCTTTTCAAAATTGTCCTTCCCGCTAGGGACGACAAGAGCACCCAAAACTGGAACCTTCAGACTCCCAAGGGCCCTGTATGGTTCACAGATGGCTCTGAGCCCCAAGATGGTACAGGCACAGGTGTCTATAGCGAAGTACGCCACCGTTTTCCAGGCCGAAATAAACGCTATACGGACCTGCACCTGTGAAAACCTATTAAGAGGTTTGGCAAATAAACATATCTACATTTGCTTGGACAGCCAATCACCTCTTCAAGCCCTAAACTCTTGCGGAGTAATTTTGGAGCTAGTGATTGAATGTCGCTTGGCTCTGATGCGACTCTGTAAACATAACTCAGTAAAACTGCTGTGGGTACCAGGCCACAGCGACATGGATGGTAACGAAGAGGCGGACTCGCTGGCCAGATAGATCTCTAATGGGCACTCGTTCGGACCAAAACCAGTTTTCGGAATACTACAATGCAATGCAAAACTAGAAATGAAGAAGTGGGTGAAAACCCAATTCGCTCATGACGGGTCGTCGCACAAAAGACCTAGGCAGGCTAAACTCTTTATCGGAGAGAAACCCCTACAAACATTCCAAGAGCTCCTAAAGGTTAACAAGAAACAAACTAGAACCCTAACAAGACTCCTAACGGGCCACTGTCACCTGAAAAAACACCTACATAGGATCGGCATTATAGACGATCCCACTTGCAGATTATGCCATGAAGAAGACATAATTTTCACATAATGTGCTAATGCCTCAGTCTCATGAGGCTGCGGCACAAACATCTTGGGGCTGGAATACTGGAACGGGAAGATTTACAGCTCATCTCCCTAAACCAGCTGCTAGGATTTGCGGTGAGCACTGGGCTTTTAGGGGACGAGCCCTAACAGGGCGGATTGCACAATGGGCTTAGGGCCTGAATGCTGTGGGTGAAAACAAAAACCTGCACCGCTTCAATACATAGGTGTCCCAGGTATGCTGTTTTCCTTTTCCTCATAATTGTTAGCAGTTGCTTCTCTTTCTGCATCCTTCTCCAGCACCTCTTCTTTTGTAATGTGTTTTGGCCACGATATGCGTAGCATTTTTCTGAATACCCAGAGTTCGAATGCATTTAATCTCTTTTCCGTATGTCTTGAGTATCCAGGCTTCGACCCGTATAGTATCAATGAATGTATGTAACATTGCACAAACCTGTATCTTGTTGTAAGCTGAAGGCTGCGGTTGGTAAGTAACTGTTTCATTCTTAGGAACGACGACCTTGCTAATTCTATTCTTGACTTTACCTTCAAATCCGGATCTTCATCGTCCGTCAACCAGTAACCAAGGTATTTGAATTTTGATACCTTCATGATTTGTTAGCTATATATTGTCAATTGGGCTTGTGCTTCTGGTATTTTGTCAAATATCATGAATTTTGTTTTCTTGGTGTTTATTTTTAATCCGATTGCGTCTCCTTCTTGAGTTATTGCATCCATCAAGCAAGTGGACCCTCCAGGCTATCCGCAATCACTGCCATGTCGTCGGCATACCGTATATTGTTAAATAACTCGCCATTTACTTTTATGCCGTCTTCAGTGTTTTCTCAAAAATCTCTTCTGAATAGATGTTAAATAATAAAGCTGAGAGGAAGCAACCTTGTCTAACGCCTCTTTTAATTGGAATAACTTCGGTGTTTTCATTATCCAACCTTACTGCGGGCTTCTGATTCCAATAAAGATTTTTGATAGCGTTTATGTCTTCGTAGTCCAGACCTTTCTCCGCCAATATTCTCATTAATTCGCTAGGTCTAACGCGGTCAAATGCCTTCTCGTAGTCGATGAAGCAAATGCCGACGTCTTTCTGTTGGTCTCTACATTTTTGCAATAGTACTGATAAGCTAAATAGCGCTTCTCTGGTTCCAAACCCCTTGCAGAATCCAAATTGTGAGTCACTTAGGTATTGTTCACATTTCTTGTATATTGTTCGATGTAGGGTTTTTAAGAAAAGTTTAAGTACATGACTCATAAGGTCTGTGAGGTGAAACTCATCGCATTTGTCTGCATTTGATTTCTTCGGCAAGGCGCTAAAAACCGATTTCACCAATCTTTTGGTAATATTCCAGTTGATAAATTGAATTAAACAGGTTAGTGAGTAATTCCATGTTTTCTTCGTCTAAGAGTTTTAGAAATTCGTTATAGATCTGGTCTGGGCCGGCGGCTTTACCATTTTTTGTGTTTCGTAGTGCGCTTGTGATTTCCACCTTCAGTATGTCTGGTCCATGCTCCGCCGAAGTTACATGTTGAAGTTCTGTTCTCTCATCATCGAACATGTTTTTTATGTGTTCCTTCCATTCTTGGTGCAGTTCTTCTTTGTTTGTTGTTAGTTGATTGTTTTTATTCCTGATCTTATTACTGTTGTATTTTCTTGGCAAGCCTGTAATTTCTTTAAACTTCTTATGTATGTTAAAAGCATCATGTTTTGCTTCTAATTCCTCTATTACGTTACATTTCTCATTTAATCATTGTTCTTCTGCTTCCCGTATTGTTCTTTGTTTTGTGTGATGTACTTCTCGATATTGTTGTTGGTTTTTGTTTTGGTAGCTTCTTGTTTTATCCATTAGTACTAAAATTTCTGGGGTCATCCAGGGATTTTTGTTCCTATTGGTATCATGTGCAATAATGGTGTTTTGCGTATTAATGATGGCTGATTTTAAGTTATTCCAAACGAATTCTTTGTGACCTGTATTGTTTGTTTAGTTGTTCGATTTCCGCATCTGGTTTATCCGCTGTAGGGGCGTATATCTGGATGATGTTGAAATAGGTGGTCTGCGTTGTTGTTACCGGAGTAATATATCGTATTTGTTCCAATATTACATTTTCCATAACCCGGTCATCTTCTCGCTGATATTCCCATAATGTCTATATTAAGTCTATTCATTTCTTGGGCTACATTATGAGCTTTGCCTGCCACATACAGGTTTCTTACGTTCCATGTACCTATTCTGGTACATGTTTTCTGTTTTATATCATGTTTCTTGGTGGGGATTCTTCTTACCCTTTGGTTAGCTAAAGCCTGCCACGGACTAAGGGCCACATTTGTATTTTGCCATCATGGTTGTACCTTGAGAGGAAAATGCGTATTAAGCCTTTAGGGCAGTCAATCTCCGATAGTTTCAACCTAGTAGTATCCTAGCTGCTGCCCTAGACCACCTATCGTAACCCTGATAGAGGGACCTTGCAGGTTCCTACCCCTCGGGTCAAGTGGAAACCGGAGTTCGCGAACTCAGATTAGGCCTTCAAATTATATCGGCTGGAAAGCTCATATGTACTGGTTTATTCTCAATCAAGCTTTGCTTTACGTGTGTGAAATTGCTTATATAAGCTTTTGCTTTGATTTTAAGCTCTCAAATATTAGTTAGATTCTGAAAGGTTTGTACTTTTTGAGTTCAATACGATAGACTAACTAATATCTAAACTTAAAAAAGCTCGCAATTTGAAAATATCTCAAAATTGATTTTAGTCAGTATGTGTGTAGTAATATAATGCGTTGGAAGGTTTATGAGCTTTAAACTCTTGACAATATATTAGCTAAACTTGAAAGCTCTGTAATTTAAATATAATTTTTAACTACACGATGGGCTTCATAATAATATTTTTAAAATCCATCATGTAGTTAAAAACCTTCCACATACAACACAAAAACTTTTGCATGGGAGCTCTATGAAATTTGAACGCGAATACAATATTTATGGGTTTAAGTGCTTCGAAATCAGAGTTAGTGTATGGCATTATGCTGGAAAGGTCAAAGCTCGGAAGCATTTATGAGAAATAAAGGTATTCATTTTCAAGATTCCACTTCAAATATTTGGGTTTTAGAAGCCTCACAATCGGGACCGCTGAATGTTTGATATATGATATTATGCAACAACAGTTCTACAGCTAATAACCATTATTTTAAAATATATAAAGATATCTTAAATCTTCAGATGCGAAATAGAATTTGCACTTACGAATTTCGAGTTTACTTGATAAGGCTCTTGTTTTAATTTAAAACTATTAAACAATTTATTCGATTCGGAAAAGCTCAGAAATACTATTTGTTTCGCATTTTAAGTGGGAACAAATATGATTTCCCGTTTAAATAGATTCAGCTTGAAGCCTCCTAAGTGGTATTAAAATTTAAAACAAGGCAAAAGGTCAATCAATGTATTGATTAAGAAGCTTCTGAATCTAATGCTGCTGAACTCAAAATAAAGTAATTTAATATCAGTCAGTCTGAATATAAAATGGATATTTCAAGCTTTAAAAGGTGAAAAATTAGTGCCGTCTAGTAACTCAATTCTTGAAAAGCGACAGCTTTTTACTTTAAAAATTGTATTTGGACTCTTACTTGTTTTCCATACACGATTAGTAAAATCAATGTATACTAGTAGTATCTTGCATTGAAGCTCGTATATTCTATATACTATATACTAGGTTCTAAGAAGCGTTTAATTGTAATTATTTGACATAACAAGTAAAATGATTATTCGAAGAACAAGAATTTTTTACATGATTCAGATTTTTCTTTTTTTAAGGAAAAAAGAGCTCAACAGTTTCTGATCAAATAACATTTTAAGAGGTATTGAAGAAGTTAAGCATCGTCTAAAATGAGTATTAATCTTAAAAGCTTCTAACCAATATGTAGTTATCAAGATAATATACGATTTTTATACTAATTGATCATATACACGACTGAACAAAATTCTTAAACACATTCTGGAACTGTTAATTATAAAAGTTTCAAAAATTGATTGGATTATAATTTTGAATATTTATCATTTACTCACGCTTTTCAAGAATTAAGTTCAAACTCAATTGAGCTCCAGCTGGTTAATATATGTATATAGCTGTGTTATATGAACCTTGATTTAGATAATCTAATAGAAAATTAACTTATTTAGATAACTTCAAGCTATTTTACGCTTCAAACCTGAAAAATAAATTGTTAAAACCAAGTAAAGGTCATGTTCAATTAGTGTTTGTCATCTCCGTTGACTTTGTGTGGGTTGATCTGGTGTCCAGCCTTTGAATTCTCTGTTTCCTGTTGCTTGTTCGTAGTCGTAATAATTGTATGAAGGTATTAGAGAGATTTATCAAATTTGACTGCGAGTTTTTCACCTGCAAAGCAATAAGATATGGAATTTGTGTATGATGTTCGACAACTGTCAACTAATATATAATTTTGGAGGTAAATGGACCCTTAAATTGTATATTTTTTATGAGTAATATTTGGATATAGGTGCGAAGAACATTTTAATACAATTGTGATAATCAATAATTGTATTAATTTAAGGGGATTTATGTTTAAAAAGCTGTTAAAACATACCTTCTTAAATAAGAAATATGGCTATAATTTCAGTTTTGATGTAAATGATATTTTAAAAAGTTTGGTAAATGTTTAAGATTTGGTTAATTTGTGTTAATTTCATTCTGCTTTCACATCGGTTGAGGAAGTCACATGTTTTTTGTAAAATGTACATTTTTTTGTTTGTATTATGATGTTGCCATGCTTACTTGTTAAAAAAAGAAGGAAGCAACATGGACTTCCCATGAAAATCTTAATGTGAACAGACGCTCGTCTGATAAGTCAATAAAAATTGTAGTTTTATGTGTTTATTATATTCTATTTGAATAAAACTATGTTATTAAGTGTTAAGGTTCAAATCAGAGTCACATGTTTTTTGTAAAATGTACATTTTTTTGTTTGTATTATGATGTTGCCATGCTTACTTGTTAAAAAAAAGAAGGAAGCAACAGGGACTTCCCATGAAAATCTTAATGTGAACAGACGCTCGTCTGACAAGTCAATAAAAATTGTAGTTTTATGTGTTATTATATATTATTATAATTATATTTAAATATTTAAATATATTATTATTATTATATATTATATATATTATTATATATGTATTAAGTGTTAAGGTTCAAATCAGAGTTATTTGTTACTTATCTGTGTAAAAAAATGGATAAAATTCGGTAAGTTAGCCGAAAATCAAGAATTTGGGGCGACATGTTTTGTTTGTATCTGCGTTTGACGTTTAACACTTCAATAAACTTAAAGGTTAGGAATCATCTACAAGTTGGTCAAAAGTTTTATACCTGTTAATTGTTTGGGAGATACTCAAATTATATTCTGGAATAGCTTCGAATTTAATTTAAAATAAATTATAACACAAAAGTAACATCGAATCAACAACAATTTGAAAAGTAAAGCAAGTTTGGGGTCAACAATTCAAAAGGTACACATAAAAGTTCAACGTGTTTAAGAGTTTATTGGTATATTTGAACATCTGAAGTTGTAAGCGGTAAATAATATTTGGGTTAATTACCTTGCGAAACGATTTTACGAATACGAAGATACTCAATCCAAACTTATTCTGCGAGGAACTTAGAAAAACGCAACAAGTGATGGACTTTTGTGTTGAAGTTCAAGATCAAGAGGGCCCAGGATTGCTATCCAAATATCATCTAGTGAATTTTACCAACACCAGAAGAAAATAAGCAAGTGCTTCTATGTCCAAAGGTGGGTTCGTTTGAAAGTGCTTTGTTAAATTAAACCTTACTACTCATTTCATGTAACTTTGTCATTTAATTGTTACAGCTGTTTAACGTTTCATAAGGAATAACTTAAGATAATTCGATAACATTTAATTCATTTCTTTGTTGCGTCTGTATTGTATAAGTTCATGTTTACTATCTTGTATAATTCGCCTTGTTCAGTTAACCAGCGCAAAAATTTAAAGGTTATACAGTACCTAGTTACCAAAATTTATATTATAAACCCTGTGACAAGGGTTCTTTTAAAGTTTATGTTTAAACTGTACCTTTTGTGTTGTTTCAGCAATTTATGTAATAATATTGTAATATTTTTTTTAATATGAAGGATAGTTTCGTCTCCGTTTTAAAAGTCTTACGTCATTGCTTGCAATTCAGTTTTTTAAGGATTAAATGCAAAACTTTGCCGAAAAATTAATTTCTATGGTTCTGTTTGGCATTCATTTTAAAAGCTCGTATTCTGTGAATTTTAGCAATAGTATCTGTTAAGTAAGAGCTCACACTTCCTATTTACAATATTAGTTTAGACAGGCAAGCACTTCAGTTCGAATTAATCCTTTAAAAGGAAAACAAACTGTTGGTTCTGCAAATTTATTAAGCTTAAATCTCTAACATAAATTTAAAAAAATCAATATATTGATTACAGAGATTGTGTAATTAACCCAAAAGTGGTTGCTTTTCAGAACCAGCAATCCATTTCAGAAATTTTGTATATGAATCTAATATTTCAGGTTCGTACAGCAAATTAGGGATTTTTTGGTTTATTATATATTCCGTTCGTATATAATATTAAGCTTGAAAATCCGTTTGTTGTGGTGAATATTTACTACACATGTAGTTTCAATTTCACAAAACCACTTATGGTACAATATTAAATTTTCCATGTAATATGCAATTTTAAAGCTCTTGCTTTAATTACAAGCTTTTAAATAACAAGCAGATTATAAAAAGTTTCTGTTTTTAAACACTGTAACAGTGGAAGAAGTAATTATGTAATTATATTATTTGTTTTTCAGAAATCTATTTAAATTTAATTTTAAAAGCTCGGCTAGATTTACGGATTTTATTAGTATTAATCTCCGGAAGCACATTTGTGATAATATCTTCAATTAGCAGTTTTATTAGTTAATATCAATTTTTAAATGATTGAGAAGCTTCCGTATATGAAACAAAAGCTTCAGCATGGTAGCTGAATGTAATCAGTACATAAATTGTATATTTTAGGACTTAGCAGCTTCATAATCAAGTTTGATGTACGTTTAAATTAACCTGGAAAGCTCTGCAGTTAGAGGCCGTTTATGATGAAGATAATAATTTTAATGATTTTAGTCTAGAAATAGTATTTGGATTTGAAAGCTACTGAGTTTGACAGCTTGCAATTGATTTACCAATATAGAGAGAAGTGCAATAGTCAATTGATACATAAATTAAGAACTTCTAAATCTAATTTGTCGGCTGTTAAACAAATTATTTAGTAATACAAATGAAACCA
>JABXWE010056434.1:0-11518 GCA_014611495.1 Limonius californicus | reverse complement strand
AAATATCTTCTGTCCCGTTTTTTTATTTTACAAATCTGGTCACCCTATATTAACATTCCAAGTGGCAATCTTAAACTTCCTCCCGGGGATTCTTCGCACCCTCTGGTCACTGAAGGCCTGCCGAGGACTGAGGGCTGTATTATAATATTGTGAATAGCCATAATTGATAAACTAGGGAACATTATTGGAAATAATGTAATAATAATGAGTTGGTTTCCCGTTGCCTTCCTCATCGTAGTATCAAAGCCGTTTAATCAATATGTTATTTTCGCCTCTGACTATCTATTATTAAGCTGTACCGAAGCCCTTCTTCTCCACCTTAATATAGTACTGGCATTGCTGCTACCCGGTGTCAGCTAGCTTTGGTCCGTCCCAAGTAGTTTATTTCCTTGGTATGCAAACTACATTTTCAGAACAAATTACAGTTGCAGATCCACGTTGTAAATCCATCGCAGCGCCAAGAGTGTGAGGTTGTGGATATCTTCTAAGGAGCCGTTAGAGGCAGTAGTTGAACATTCTTGTATTATGTGGGTGATTGTTTGCCTATGCGCTCCACATAGGTTATACATGGGAGAATCCGTGTAGTCCCATTTATACACCTGCACCTTCCTTGTACCGCTCGGATGCTGTTTAATATACTCCATTGTTGTCTCGGCAAACCAAAACATCCACTCTCCTTCTTTAGGGCTGACCTTCATGGTGGTTTCTTTCTTGACAGTCTCAGATGGTCGTGTTCTATTTTCCTGGAATTTTCGTAAATGGGGAGTAGAGCATTTGTGTGGCATTTGTCATATTATCTCTTTAAAGCGGTACGTCTTCTTAATTCGGGTGGAAGAATATTGCTCAGCACCATTTGAAGTTGTCCGTAACAATTTTCTTGACCTGGGTTAGGAGGGTGTCTATTTTATGCGTATGATTGCTGTTCATCTAGACCCGAGTGCAGTGCTAAGCTTTGGAAAATACCAGGGCTAAAGACGCTATTCTGATTATGCCGGGCTTGCTCCCCATGAAGTAATTGCAAGCTTTTGCACTAAGTTCACCCTTGTCTTCAGTTTCGCCCATTGCTTTTCTTTGTGGGTTTTGTATGATAGAGTTCTATCTAAAGTGACCCCCCAGGGATTTTGGGGTACAGTAATGTTTTAATTAAGTGCCTTGTAAGGTGATATTAGGAGTATGGCCTGCTTCTTTATTATTACGATACAATGTTGTAACTTCGGTTTTATTTCGATTAGGCTTCAGACCCCATTCAGAAAAATATTTGCTCATTATTTCCAGATCGCTTGAGTGTTTGTTCTACGCCAGCAAAGTCACGGTCCTATATGGCCAATAAGACTAGGTCGTCGGCATATATAAATTTCTGAGGTTTCTTGGGAGGTCGTGCGTTTAAATGTTGAAAAGTAGAGGGGCGAGGACCTACCCTGAGGAAGTCCATTATTTAGAGATTTGTAAATACTCTTCTTTCATTTAAGTCAACTTGAACGAGACGGTCGCAAAGCATGGTATTTAGGAGTTTACAGAGGCCTACGCATGGAATACGTCGGTACAATTTGCTCAGTAGTCCTTCCCTCCAGACTGTATCGTACCAAGGTTCCCTCCACGAGGTCGTTTAGTGATTGTTCGAGTTGTTCTTTGGTTTGAGCGATGAGTGCTATATCGTCCGCAAACCTGAGTATGCCAAATTGTCTTAACATGTTCATTCCCGTTTCTCTTTTCTATCTTAATTCTTCAACTGATTTTTCCAAATATAATAATTCGCAAAGGTGACTCCTTTCTTAAGTCTTAAGACTTACGTCTAGATTAATTGGAAAACAAAGATTTTCTTACAAATAAATCAGATTTCAGGATTCATTGTAAATGAACTTCCATTACAGATATACTGAGACAGATTCCAGGCCTTTAACTCCAGCTCCAACTCTGATGAGTGCCCATACTCGAGCATCAGGTTCGCGACGTTGTGTAACACCTGATCCTACACCCACAGCAGAGGTCAGAGAGAAAACCATGTTGATCCTTGACTTAAGAAGAAGCCATAGTCAGGTATTTCTCCTATGTAAACTTGAATCTCGAAATATAATACCCTTAATGTGAACCTACAGGAAACATTGTCATGGCATGGAAGTACACAACAACAGCAGCAACAGCAAGAAGTACCATCAATTAAAATTGTTAAGGCCCCCACTGATAAACGGTCTCCATCTACACCTTACACTCCAAGTTGCACACCTGAAACAACTCGCAGAAGAAGCGAGAGAAGTAGCAAAACGCCGTCTCCTGTTAAATCAGGAAAGAGTGATCACGACAAAAGTGAAAAGGTACAAAGTTACTAAAAACTTGTAAAGTCTAAATTTTACTTATTTTTACAAAGTCAGGTGACATGAAATGGCATAACCATTTCGTTTATTATAGTGTTCTGAAATTGCAATGTGCTTTGGAAGTAAATTCTAATGCCGTAAATAATTACTGCAATATCTTAAATAGCGCTTATAGTAGAGAAAAATACTTTAGACATATTTGGAAGTAACCCCTGCGGAAGATGATGGCTCTGAAAGCGATGATGTGGAAGATGAAGAAGGTACGGTCAAGAGAAGGGGAAAGAAGAAGCGCAAACGTGGCAGAGATTCTTCAAGAGACCCGCCAGCTTTCCAGTCTTCTATCGATCCCGAAACACAGGTGATGCTGAAAACCTTTTATTTCTTTATAAAAAATAATTTAATTATAGATTGCAACAATTGGTCCCGATTCACACAATCCAAGCGCTAGACCGTCATTAGTTCCCAATGAACCTGTACCAGTTATACCTCAAGAGGTTGTTGAAATTGTCGAAGAAATAATACCACCAGAGGAACCTCCAAAACGCCTCAACTCCCTGGATATCCAGTCATATTTGGATGTGGACACTTTGAAGCTACTCCGAAGGGAGCTTAATGAAGAAGTGATTGATAATGAATTTAATATGAAGGTTAGCGATTGGGTGGATTAAGGATCAAGTGGGGTAGTAACAAGACAAATTTTAAAATTATTCCTATATCAATTGGTTGCGTTTTTTTTTGTTTAACATTTATATAACTTCGAAGAACAAGAAGCAGAAGTAAGTGTACAGCAGTAGAAAAGAAATGAGCAAGGAGCAGAAGTCTAGCCAGATATGGTAACTATAGAAACTCCAGACCTCGTTAAAAAGCATTAAAAATGGTAACAGCTCTGGAAATAATGATATTCTTCACACACACATTCCTAGTAGAATATTTGCTGCTCTTTGTGAGCAATTTCTTGGTGTGGATTAGTCCACCTACACGTATTCGCTTTTGCAGGTTTTCATGTGCCTTAGCCCCGTTTATTATCTTTACCAATTTTTTCCCATCTCTTGTTTCTCGTTTCCTGTTCCTCACAACCAATAATTGTAGGTACATCTTCAATAATCTAGTCTAGCCACCTTGTTTTAGATTTCTCCCTTGCTGGCTTTTCTGTTGGTTTCCAGTATGTAATTCGGTTAATTACTTAATTTACATCGCTTCTCTTTATATGTCCCAGCCAGCTTATTCTCTGCGCTGTTATACCTCTTGTAATGCCTTCTCACTCCATCTCTTCTAGTAACTTGTGGTTTATGTCACTCCTGTATTCTTTCCAATTTGTACATTTCCTGTTGTTTGTGTATGTCTGTATGCAGGTTTCTCATGTGTGTTGTACTAGTATCGTCCTATTGTTTCTTTAGCGTATTTTGTTAGTCTTCTATTTATTAGCGTTAGGGTGGATGGCACTTCGTATGACGCGTTTTGTATGTATTGGTGTAATCAAACTTGCCTTACGGTAACTGAAAAATAAAAAATCGCGAGGCGAAGATAGTATAACAGCAGAGATGCTGAAAATGGGAGGAAGCACTCTTGAGGAAGCCCTGAAAATATTACTCAACAGATGTTTAAATGAAGGAAAAATACCAATAGCCTGGAAAAACGCAGAAGTTATCCTTATCCACAAGAAGGGTGACAATACAAACCTAGAGAACTACCGCCCGATGAGCCTGCTGTCTCACCTATACAAGTTGTTAACCAGGATAATACCAAATCGTATCAGAACAAAACTAGACTCCTACCAACAAGTAGCGTAGGCAGGATTCCGGAAAGGTTTGGGTACTGTCGATCACCTACAGACGATTAGAACACTAATCGAAAAAACAACTGAATATAATATCCCTGTCCACTTGGTATTCATAGATTACCATAAGGCACTCGATAGTATCGAAACCTGGGCATTCCTGTCAGCAATGAACGATGCCAGGATAGATTTTAGATACTCCGCCATTATTAGAAATATCTACGAACAAGCTATCTTTCATATTTTCATAAAAAGGTGTTCGACAAGGCGACATCATTTCACCTAAATTATTTACGCTACCTCTAAAGAGCGTCTTTAAAGAACTAACCTGGAATGATAAAGGGAAAAATGTAGATGGTGTGCGTCTAAACCATTTAAGGTTCGCGGACGACATAGTATTGATACGCACTGACATAGAAGAATTCAACACTATAATAAATGAACTGGAAGAGAAATCTAGAAAAATAAGACTAAGTTTGCACCTAGGCAAAACCAAAATACTGAGTAATTCCCAGCAAGAAGTTACCATTGGCAATATCTCTCTCGATAAAGCCGATCAGTACATATACCTTGGCCATTATGACGCCTGAAAATAATTTCCTAAGGAAATTCCTGCAAATTAGATAAGTAATACGTTGGTTACTGTCAGCCTCCCGGAACCTCAATCGAAGAAGGGCGGTTCTCAAATAAAGTCAAATAAATAATGTAATTAACAACTCGTCAATCACCTGGAAAGGGCGCCACCAGCTTGAAAAAATACACTAACAGTAATCCAGATGTAGATTTAGTAAGCTGGACCTCGGGTACTCACTTACCTAACTAGTCGCTACAAAATTAACAAGATAGGGTAACAATAAATAATAAGACCAATTGCAACAACGGTAATTTAATGATGCAAAAAAACACTAAATAGATTAATCCCCCAAATAACATTTACAATATATGTGCAAATATGTTCTGGAACCCTGTATAAGTACACACTACCCGTTCAAGTCACTTAATATAGTGTTAAATAAAAATTGAAGTAAACGAGCAATGTAAAAATACTGCTTTTGTAAATAAATAACCACGTTTATGACACAAATAACACCCTAATCGTTGAAAGTACTTTCATCGAATATAAGCGCTCTGTAAACACAAAATACCCTAGATACCAATCCGAGTAAACGCAATATTACGGCTCAAGATGACGTACCCTGTATATATTAAGTGATAATTATGATAATATGTACGAAATACGTGACACGCTAATGTATGGAAGCATTAAGATAACGAGTGGTTCGCAAACCCATAAAACAATTTGCAAATTAAATTATAAACATACAGTAATGTAAATTAAACAACGAGTGAATTAAATCGACTCCGAAATAAACGTAAAATAAACAGTATTCACTTTCCTTGCTTTCATCTGATCGGAAATTCCTGTAGCAGCTCCAAGTCCGCACGTGTTCTTGATGTGTCGGCCGGAATGGCTTTGAATTCCAGTATCTCGCAGACAGCAAATTCAGCAAATTAAAACGTAAATAACTGTTGCACAATCTTACAGCCCCCAATTTGTTGTCTAAATTAATAGATAAAGAATGCGTTAGGCTAGCATGTTCAAATAAAGATGGACGACTTACCAATCGAAAGAATTCCGATTGACGTGAATAAAGACTGGAACGAACATTCAAATCGGTCATAAGACCTACATCGAAAATCTATTAACGACCACAGATCACGATGTCCATAAAGATTCCTTCGAAATATCGAGATGACCTCTCAAGTATAAAATACTTTAGCGGAGAAATCTACTTCGTCGTTCAATCAATTTTCACAGTCACACGAAGAATGGTTGCCGGAAATGAAATTTTGTCTACCAACTAAGTCATGCGTCGTAATTCCAATTGGTATCTTAGGAGTGGGGCACTAGTGTGAAATGGGTTGCGGACAATAAAGGCGAAAATACCGTTACACCATACCATCAGACTTGGTAAAGAAAACCAAACAGCTGAGATCAACCGTAGAATTCGCTCATCATGGATGGCTTTTGGGAAACTTTGTGATATATTAAAGAATAAAGACATACCCATGAATTTGAACCGTAAGGTTTATAACGGCTGTATACTGCCCGTGGCCACATGTGGCTTAGAAACCATAGCTCTAAGACACAGAACTACAGAACAACTAAATGTAACACAACGAGCAATGGAAAGGGCAATGTTGGGGATAACTATACGCGATAAAATCAAAAACAACGACATCCGAAATAGAACTAAGGTGACAGACGTAATGGACCGCATAGCAAGACTCAAGTGGAAATGGGTGGGTCACCTGGCTCGACAAGAATTAGAAAGATGGACACAGCGAATTACAAACTGGAGGGCACGAGAAACCAAAGAAGCATCGGAAGACCGCAGAAATGGTGGAGCGATGACATCAAAGCAGTGGCCGGAAAGAACTGGATGAGGACTGGCAGAGATAGAGACAAGTGGAAACAAATGGAGGAGGCCTATGTCCAGCAGTGGACCCAAACAGGCTGAAAAGAAGATGAAAAGAAGAAAGATGTATTGGTGTCACAATTACTTTCTTCAATTCTTCAGACATTTCGTTTTTTGTCCATATTTCCCCGATTATATATTTAAGTATGCAGGCTTTCTCCACTGTATTTTATTAGTTTTTAATCAATTTTGTTGCTTTTCGGTGATTTTCCATTCTATTCTATTCTTTTTACTATTATCGCTGTGATCTTATTTGGAGTTGGATTTTCTATTTTTTCCTACATCTCTGGTTATTCCCCTGTTTCTTCTTAATTTTCTTCATTTAGTTAATTTTTATAGTAGTTCTACAGTTCTAGTTCTGCATAGTTTAGTGGCTTGTTCTCTTGTTTCTCTGCAGTTATTGCTTCTCTCTTGTTATTTATTATAACCATGCTTTTGTCTTTTTTTCTTGTTGCTGTATCCCGTCACCTCTTTTGCTGCTTTAATAATGCATTCTCTTGTATTATTGCATTTGGTGTTAATTGTGTCCTGCTCGTATCCTTTACTTCTTTGTTCCTTTTGTAGATTACCAGTTGCCCATTTTTTTTGTTGCTTTTCATTTTTTTCCTTCTATCATAATTTTATTTTTAGCTTTAACTATTATTAGGTAATGATCAGTGTTTAAACTCGTACCTCTGTATGATGTCACATGATTAACAAACGAACTTCATTTATTCTTTATTAGAATTTGTTCAACTTCGTTTCCATCGTTTCTTCCTGGTATCTTTCACGTCATTTTATGTCTGTGCTCGTATATGTACTGTGTACTACTGATAGTTAAATCTAACTTTGCTGCGAAACTGTATAGTCTTTCGCCATTGTCATTTGTAGTTCTACTCAATGTGTGTTTTCCGGCTGCGTCATTATTCGTGTCTTCCTTCCCTACTTCTTCTTCTTCGTCTTCTTCTTCTTCGTCTTCTTCTTATTCGTGGCTTCTTTCTCATTATCTGTATCAATCTCTATTTTCCCAGTTGCTTTCGTCTAATTCTTTGTCTTCCTTTATATTCTTTATGTAGGTTTTTCATTTGACGACTGCTTTGCCTCCAATTCTTTTATCTGGTGGTGGCCAATTTAAAACCTTCTTTGATCACCTTTATTCTTGCATTCTTTCGACGTGTCCGTACCATCTCAAAGCTCTGTTTTCTATTCGTTTGGCAATTGATGTTATTATCTCCATTTCTCTCGGTATTGTTACCGTTCTTATTTTATCTCTCCTGGTGTATTACAAACATCTCCTCATATAGTCCAGTTCCACGGATCTTATCTTGTCTTGGATCTTATAAGTCCTCGACGATATTTCTCCCTCGTATGTTGTACTTTTTACTATACTTCGGAACATATTTCTTTCAGTCTGTTTTGTGAGGTTTCTGTTCCATATCGTTCCATGTAAGGCTTTAATGGCTCTTCTGCCTTTTATTATTTTGTCGTTAACGTCCTCTTCTATTTTTCCCGTGTTAGAAATTATTGCCCCTCAATATTTATACTTCGTGCAGGTCCTGATTGTATCTCCTTCTACCTTTATGTTCTTTGTCTGTTCTCCCACGCACATGTATCCTGTCTTCTTGAAATTAACATCTACTGGAGCACCAAAATATCCTTGTCACCATCAATTTTTCGTGGTTATTCATTTTCTCAGTTATCTTTACTAAGTTGCCACTGTGCCATCAGCTTCTTCCATTGGTTGTTAGCAGTCCTGGCCTACTCCCCTGTTTTTCGTACCGCAAGTATTACATAATCAAATTTCTTTTTTTTTCAAGTTCATGTTCCACATCTTCCGTTTTCGTAGATTTTGTCGTCGTCTTTTAGATTCAGTTGGCAGGTTCTGAACCTTTATTCTGGGTTTTTTTTGCGGTTGCCGAGTTGTTCTTCCATCGCCCCTAACTCTCCTAATTTCTATTCCAACCTTGGGAGTGGCAATAGCGAAGTTATAACGACTATGTTACGTTACATCTTTATTTTTCAGGCTCTATTCTGGTCGCTTTTGTTTCGCCCATTACGATTTCTACAAGAAGGCAGTGTTGTCTATTTTCTGGAGTTCTGTTAGATGACTATTTATGGTCTACTCTGTTTCTTTCTTCAGCCATTCCTATTACGTTGTTGGTCCAAGATTCTCGATTAACTCTTTCTTTCTACTTTCTACTGTGTTCAAACCTCGAAGGCCACTTTGTCTTTGCGGTATGAATCTATTGTTGCCGTAGCTTCGCATAATTCTATTAACCGTCGTTTCACATCCAACATGTATATATGTATATATATATATAAAACTTAAAAGTGTAAAGATTCTAGATAACGATGGGGGAGGTATTAAACTTAATAAAACGAAAGCGAAATTAGGGAATAAAAAGTCATAAAAGGTCTCGCTTTTACTTACTTTCTTTGGGTGTCTCCAAATAAACTCACTTAACTCTATCAACAGTTTGCAAATTGACCAATGGCCATGTAACACTATATTTTACTTACCTATATTAATTGACTTTCTTTACCACACAGAGGCGCAAAGCGTTAGAAGAGGCAATCAAAACAATACGACCTGATCGAATTGACTGCGACGAATTAAAGAAGTTGCAAAAGGAACTTAAGTTACCACCAACCAATGAGGATCTATGGTTGTCCATTCCAAGAATGTTTAGCAGATCCAGTGCAAGATTTGAGTTACCAATGGATAGTAGGGCATTCAACAGTAAGGCTGTTTTATTAATTAAATACATGAGATTGGTGCTATAGATGGCAAACATAATTCAGGATGTACAAATTCAAGCATGGTTTTAAATTCTAGCAATGACCCCATTGGAATATGTTGAAGAACACGTAAGCATATCAAGTTCCAGAAAGCAGTTATACAACTGCATTTTTAATAGGCACAAGGATGAAAGTGAAATTGAAAATGAACATCAGCGTAGACTATCTGGAAGTGTAAGTATTACATTCAAATATTCTTCATAACGAAACTTCCGTATTATTATTAGAATATTTTGATGGCTCTTAACGAAATGATGGGAAAAAATATGACAGATGCACAGGTAGCACATTTTAGAGGTCTTGTTGGATGGAAAGATGATGATGTGCTCGATTTTAAGACTTTTTGTGGACTCTGTGCTTTATGCGAGCGCCTTCTTGCGCCCGAATACTCTCCACAAATGCCAACAAGAAAAGCTGATCCTTGCCACGAGGTATTGCGAGATACAAACTTTCAGTTACATATGGCTAAACGATAAGAAAAATGTTCCATTTTGGTTTTCAGATTGAAACTGTTGATTTCCAGTCGCTTTCCAGGAGACTTAGTGGTCAAAATCCAGATGAAAGGCTCGTTAGAATACTGTCTTTAATTAAAGAGTCTTGAATATAGGATACTTTTATCATTATTTGGAACGTCCGCTAAATGAAGCTAATGGTACTACGATTTGTATACGTATTGTGTGAAGACTAGAGTTGTATTCGACGTTAAGTCTCCCTAGTATGGTAAAATGAGATTGTTAAAGAATGTGCACCTAAAACACAACCTAAAATGTATGGAATACTATGTAAGAATTAAGAAAATAAATGGAGTCTTTGTGGAAGTTGCTAAAGAGGGATTATAATTACTTCGCATTTGGTATTTAGAAATTGTTTTAGAGAGCAGGGACGTAAAGTACGAATTGCCGATTTTAACTTTGTTTAATATACAAGATGATTTAAAAAAGTCAGATAATTTCTCCACATACCGTACTCATCACACCAAACCAAAAAGTCTAAATCAACATAAGTGCACCAAACAGCTGATTTAGAGGTTAGAGGATAGATGCGGTTTTGTTTTTTAGGATGGTAGTTGAAGATGACAAAATACCACTACACTGCCCAGATATATCATAAACATAGATTGATTTTATTATTTTTACTACACTTTTACATCACTATTGGCAAATTTTCTAACATCACTTCTTATGATTTTTTTTATAATGTTTTTACTTTATTTCAACTTTGGATGTGTTATATACCAGCTAAAAAACCGCAAGTTAAAAGGTTGTCTATTAAGGTATCTACGGTGACGACAGAAAGCGCTAACCTTGGCTTATTCTGGACCTTCGTTTGGTAAATACTTTTTTTAGTTTATGTTGAAGCATTCTTGTCTTGCGAAGGATGACACTCCATAGTTGGCCACAAATACTTTGGAGTTGGATACCTTGGGAACGATGTAAAAGGGGACGACCGCATAGAGGATGGAAACAAGAAGTACAGAAGGCAATGGAAAGTCGAGACTCACTTGAGAAAGACTAAGGGCCGGTTCTACAATACTAGTTTAACTCTTAGTATAGTTATGCCAAGAATATATTTATCCTAAAAGTTATACTGCGAATATAATCGTAAGCGTTCTACCACGCATTCCTATTCCTAGTTTAGTTATTCTTGGTTTATGCTGTAGTAGTGTAACGTTGGCTGCACTGCAAGGTATAAATTGTCATATACTCCAAAAATTTTAGGCCTAATGCAATCGTGTTTATACAAACATAACCTTAAATAAATTTATTTACATTCTGCAAACAGAGAATAAACATCTCTGTTATAGCTGTGAACGATTTTAAAATAACGGTTTTGTTTTAACTTAAACTTTTGGTGTCGTTAGTGGAGGAAAGGAGGAACGTTTTAGAAAATAAAAAAAAAGGATGCAGAGGTTAATAAAACAAAAGACCGCGAGTGGGAAAATCTTGCAGTTAAGTTTAATGGCAACACCCACGAAATACGAACAGCAAAAATGCTAAGAAGTACCTTTGAAAAAAAAAACTACTTGGAAGGAGGTGGCTGCGGTGAAGTAGATGCAGCGTCGTACAGGAGGTGGTGCTGCCACGAAAGTTAAGGGAAGCCCTTGGACAGACCGCATTCTTTTTATTACGGGTGTAGGGGCTGTAGGAATGGCAAACGAGTTTGGCAATGAC
>JABXWE010056433.1:0-36786 GCA_014611495.1 Limonius californicus | reverse complement strand
AACTATATTTATTATTTCATTTTGAATCGCTGGTGAAAAATATGAATCGGAGCCTTTTTATGCGTTTCAGTATTGGAAAAATATAATTTTTGCAATCTGTTTTGATTATTTTTGAAAATATTATGTAAATTTTTTTATGACATACGTTTTTGGGGCCCCCCTTCGATCTGGGCCCCGTGCCTGTGCGCCTGCCTAGTTACGGTACGGACTGATCGTACTCCAGAGGGATTAACTCCAAAAAGACGTATTTTTGGTCATACTTCGCAACAGTGCTGATCTTTAATTACTAAAGTTTTGTAATTAATAAAATACGTGCTTTAGCTTTAGGCACTACCCGCCTTTTACAACTTATCAACAGTCTTTTAAAATTATATGTCATGTGCTTTTTATTATTATAGAAATGGAAGTCATAAAAATATGTATCCAAAAGAGATACTAATGGGGTAAATTTAACCAACAATAAATTAAGGTTCTAATAGTTTACGTGCAAGTTTAGGATATAATAATTCACGTATTTGGGTATAATATTTCACGGTGCTGTGAAACTGTGAAACACTCCGCAGTGCTACCCTCAAATCAAAACAATACGACTTCTCACCAGGAAAGTTAGCGTAAGCTACGTGTATTCCCAGCAAAACGACTTTGTTTCCTCCCTATCCATGTTTGCTTTAGAATGTTACATTACATTTACAACTGTACAGAACGTGTTAACAGTTTGAGAACTCGCAATATGTCTCTATTCATTCGGGGGTTTCAAGTGGTCTGAAAACTGTAATCATTTGTGCTTACTCGGGTTTGCCTATTATTGCGACGTTATAGTATAATAACCTCTTTTATGACGCTCTTTCTTTGTCAGTTACAGCACAGCTTTATGCGAATGTGGGTGTAAAATGTTTGTTCTTCAAACTTATGTAAAACAGTATAAAGTGTTAACTGGGTTAGTGAAACCATTTTAAATGGTTTCAATAATAAAAGTATTTTAACTAAATGACAACGTATTTTGTATTTTGTTTTCTTAAATCGCATAAGTTCTAGAGTAGTGATAAGAGTTATGCGCTTTTAGCAAAGTTTCAGTCTTATAAAATACTGTAATGTGTATGGGAAAATGAATTTTATGTAATTTTTGACACTTTTAGAAGTATTTTGTTTAAAACTGCAGCATTCCCAAAGTAGTTATACCTAACAGATAGAACATTTTGTACAACACGCCTTAAAAGAGATAAAGTAGTCAATGTGAGAGAAAGAGAACAATATGCTTAGAAGTTTCAGGAATTGTTGCCAATTATATCGTAAATTTCGTTTCACAGTACAGCCGAACTTTCACTTATGTCGAAGTACCAAGGTATCGTGGAAGAAAATCATTATATAGATAATTCGTATATGGAGCAGCAGTTGTGAAAACTACTTATATTCGGCAGAAATGAATGTGTAAATGTTTATTTATAAATAGGTACAGACCTACGTACGTTATTACTTAGAAAACTCATTATCGTCTCCTTGTAAGGTATAGTCCATTCAGGCTCGATCGCCCAGATCCTTTAACAAAAGAATTAACAGTTTACAAGGGTTTACGTAGATTAGTCGCTACACACAATGGAACCGATTGCGGTTACGTCCTAAATATTCTTAAATCCTAAATATACAGGGTTTAACAATTAGTATTACAGGTAGAAGCTCATAAAATTGCTTGGAACTGAAAATTCACAGTTTGTTTGCAGGGACGGCTTGTTATCAGGCATTTAAAAATATTTTGAATTTGTGTTTGAATCTCGGTACGGTTAACTTGCTAAAATACACGATGTCTGCAATTTGGAGGCCATTTGAAAATGATGAAGATAATCGTGCAATCGATATGGATTTAGAGGTTGTAGATATGGATATCGCCAGCAGTAGCGATAACGGGGGTGTTAGTAGTGATGACAGTAAAATAAGTGATTGTGAATGTATTCCTTCAAGAGAAAAATTAACCGCCCAAACTAAAACAGTTGTGCTCAATGTTTATAAAAGACTACTTAAAGAATGTTTTTTAAATACACCACCTAATCGCGGCCAACGAATAAGCATTCTTCATGCAGGTTCATACGATGGTTGGATACCTGAATGCCTATTATTATCTGCAAAAAATATTAAAAACTGCAATGCCGATTATCACCAAGACATGACGGCACAATTATTTGAAGACTGGTTTCAGAATACTCTGCTTCCGCATCTTGAACCGAATAGTGCAATAGTTATGGACAATGCCAGTTATCATTCGCGACAATTAGTTAAAGTGCCAAATACAACTTCAAAAAAAAGTGAAATAATTAATTTTCTACGGCGGAATTACGTGCCAATTCCAGAAAATTTCACCAAACAAAAACTATTGGATATAGTAAAAACTATTAACTTCGACAAAATGTATGTGATAGACGAGTACGCTAAAAAATGTGGGCATGAAATTGTACGACTACCTCCATATTATTGCATATTAAATCCGATTGAATTGTTATGGTCTGCCTTAAAAAACAAAATTAAACGTGAAAATACCTCACCTAATTTAAGTGCTTCTGTAGTAAACTTAGTACGCGAGTGTGTGAAGGAAATCGACAGTAATATGTGGAAAAACTCTGAAAGTCACGTTATAAACATTGAAAATAGTTTTTCTCCTAATTGTACAGTTAATAAAATAGTAATTAATTTAGATAACGATTCTTCGGATAGTGACACTCCTTTTTAAGTGTATTGATATAGGCTGTGTACGTAATTAACTTTATTTGGACGCGTTATTGTGACAAGTAGTGCGATATTTGTGATATACATATACATAAACTAATAGAAAAGTACGGTTCTCCTAGAGCCTCAACCAATATCTTATTTAATTTGGTTGTTTTATTTATCAACTAATCAAAATAAGTAATATGTTGGGCGAGGTAAAATTTATCAGCATTATAATACAATTTGAAGTTCGAAGAACAGAGGCCGGAATTTCCACTGGGTGTACCCTACGAATTTTACCTGAATACTGGTATTTTCTTCTAATGTCCAACAATAACGGTTGCCATTGTGTGTAGTGGCTAATCCAGGTAAACACTTGTAAACTGTTAATTCTTTTGTTAAAGGATCTGGGCGATCGAGCCTGAATGGACTATACGCCTTTTTGTTCGAAAAATGTTTCAAACGTGTTTAAACTACAAAACCTTGCTTGGAGCAAATGTACCTGGAGTAGGCTGCTGCAGGTAGGTACATTTTCTTGATACTGAAATGGTTGCCGAATAGAAAAAAATGCAGTTCATACATGCTTTTCGGCAGGAATGGAAACCACAATTGTAGTCTTTGTTTTCGTTTTTTTGAGGTTTCTTTCTTCAAGTTATTCTCCAAAACCTTTATTACTTTTTTTTGTAATTCAGTTTCGTCAGAAATGTTGGCGTTATGTCATTGTAAACACAGGATTTAAAACGCGTTTTGTCCGAGTTTAGTTTTTCACTTTACCTAACGATGGTGTCATAATCGTTTTAAATTGTAGGTGAGGTGTATACCAAAACGCGCTGCTATGTCCTTGCTTTTCCCGCCTTCGTAGATATCATCTAAGAGCTTTAACTTTTTTTCTTCTGCTTCGTTTTGCCATTTTATAATTTTAGTGTATGAGTACACTATGCAAGAATGCAAATACAGCTGGATATTACATTTTGAAATTGTATGTACAGGCTTAAATACAAATCTAGGTGCATTCATTAATCCCCGATGATGGTAATAAACTAAGTTTTAAAATATCAAGAAGGGTACTAAATATCCTACATTGAAATATACAATTTTGTTATCTCTAATGGCAACACTAGAGTTTTTAAATTTTTAAGTTAAAATTGTTTGTTAAACAGATATTCGAAATTCAATGTTAGGGTCCAAATACCGCTGAAAGTGTTCTCATGGTCCTCATGGATCCTAGTAAAAAATTCGTTAAATGGAGAACTTTGCCATATAGAAGTTCGAAATAGAGAAGTTTGACTATATTTTAGGATTTTTAAATATGATATTCGGTTTAAAGGTAAACATTTCTGGGTATACCTATGTAATAATATAACAGATATACAATGTAGTACCAGAGAGAATGAAACACAATGCTTCAGGCAGAAGTATTTAATTAAATTATTATTTATACAGCAGCTAACATGAAATATCGAACATTGAATATAAGGGAAGATCAATTATTACTGTTATAAACAAGTAACCCTAATTTGATGTAACTACCAAGATAATGGATGCTAATGGCAACGTGTCTCAATGGTGTAACTAGAAGTGAGGAGTATTTTTTGCAAGTAAAAGTTTTTCGATTGCATCAACACCACATTTGGTAGTAGGTATTCGTGGTGCTTAACTGGTTTTTTAGAATATTTTCGTTATTTATTAAGTTAAAATTATTTTCTGTTATTTGAGATTATGTATAATATGTATGTGAAATAGAATAACAAGTTCGACGTTTTGCGTTTCCAATAATTGGGACGTCAATGGTATTACATTATATACTACCTCTATCTTAAAAATAATGTATCCTAAAATTTGTAATTTTTAAACCTTTTTGTACTGGCCAATTGAAAACTTAGGTAGTTTAATTTATACAAAAATATAAAATTAGATATTACGAACTACCAGATCTTCTACTTCTATTACTAAGTTTACTATGGGCAATATATTTCGATAAATGTGTTTTTCATATCTGTCAAAATAACATAGTCTGCATATAAAATGTCAACCGTTTCAAGACAAAAGCCATATATTTTGGAAGTTTATTTGCGTTCTATAGCCGGTTTCACCTTGCCATGTAGTGCTGAGAACATATAGGGGTATGCTTTTCTGATGAGAGAAGTCCTAGCAGTGTTGCCACGATCCTTAAACTCTTAACAATAGCACAAGTTAGATTGAATTTATTAAAATGTGGTAAGTATTCAGAAGTTGTCAAAATGCGACTGTTAAGTATCAAATCATGCCTGTCTGCTCTAGGATGCAGATTTATAAAAATCTTGTCTGCAACCCACCATACACAATTTCCCAATCCGGCTTGCAACCGTGGGATCTTGATGCTAAAAACCTTCTCTGGAATTTCTGTCGTTCGGATTCGACGTTAAACTGTAGGTTCCCCGTGTTTCTAACTTAGCGCTGAGGAGAAACACGTGGCAGAGAAGAGGCCGATGCCCAGCAGTGGGACAAGGATGCTGTCGATGATGAGTTACTATTCAGAAGTTGTCAAAATGCGACTGTCAAGTATCAAATCGTAGCAGTCTGCCCTAGGAAAAAATTTCTTTGAAGGCTTTTAGATACTATTACAACATTTTAAACCTTCGTGTGAAAAGGATTAAATTTTTAATTGAAACAAAGTTTACAACTAAATTTGTCAACGTTGTATTTGCATCTTTTCCGTACTGCATGGCAAGTGTGAAACCAGCTATATGTAGGTTATATTTATATGTTAGAGATTGCAGTAGCCAGATTGTCAAGTTGCACCATACGTTATAGTAGACTAATGTGTAAATGTAATACACCAATAGATCATCCTTTGAAATTTGTATTATGGAAAGTTTCCATGTTTCGCTTTCTATACTGGAATAAAATGTCTTCTTCTTCTTCTTTTTCTTCATCTTTTAGAAGGCGAGATCGCCTGTTTTTCTTCTGGAAACATTATACTGGTTGTTGTGGCTGTTCTTGGGATGTTGACTGTCAGCTGTCACGCCATCTTTTTGGTGGTCTCCCTGGAGGTCTTCTGACATCGGGTTTTCCGTTGCGGGCTATTTTAGCTATTCTAGTATCGGCCATTCTGGATACATCCTCGTTCCATTCTCATCTTCGCCTTCTCACCCATCGTACTGTATCTTCCACCTTGCATTTATCTCGTGTTTGTATATTCCGTCGTCTGACCCACATCGTGTATCTGGCCATTGTTCTTAGCGCCTTCATTTGTGTTGTCCTCATTTGTCTCTTTGTCGTCGCACTGTCAGAGTAAAATATGTCAAGAATATTTGGGTTATGGTACCATGCAATAACTTTTTAATTCGAGGGTAGCACAGAAACCTAAACTTTTTGTAGAATAGAATAATACCTTAGATATACAACAAATACTTTTATAATTTCCATTTCTCAAGAATTTTAGGAAATATTTCAGCATGCATTAAGAGTGGTGTCTTTGATTATACCTTATTTCAGTGTTATATAAAACTATTAATATTAACATTATATCGTCCGCGCATTCATAATCATTATGTCTATATCAATCCATTTCGGATGTTAGCCTGTCCAAGTGATTTCCACTGCTGTTTATTCCGTGCGTTCTGAATCCAATCGTAGTCTGCAACTCTCTTGATGCCGGCCGTCCATCGCATTGGACGTCTTCTTCTAAATCTGTTTCCCATTCTGGGTCTCCACTGTTTCATCCCTTTAGCCCATCTGTTATCTGTAGCTCCTATCCATTGCCACTGCTGTTAGAAAGTACCTTGTTATTTATGTCTTGTACCTTCGTTCTATTCGTGATCCGCTTGTTGGTTTTTCGATGTCTTAATAATATACCCCACATTGATGTTTTCATTGCTTTTTGTACTACTACCAGTTTATATATATATCTCTGATATAATATATTGATAAGCGTCCAGGTTTTAGTAGCGTAGGCGAGAATAGAAAGTATGTTTTGGTGAAACAGTTTTGTCTTAAATTTTTTATTTACTTTGTTTTTAACACATCTGGCAAGAAGTTAAATGCTTCCCACCGTAACTTGATTTGCCAATTAATTTCTTCTTCTTCATCGTTCTTCTTTACACTTATATTTTGAACTAAATAGGTATAACTTTCTACTTCTTCTATTTTCGCGTCGTCTATATTTATCTGGCTATTCTGAAGGTTGCATAGCCAAACCCTGCTGATCCGGTAAATAGTAACCAAAGTTAAACAATGCAGGCTCGGTTCATCACTTGAAGTGGTGGCTGGTTTAGTGGTACAATAACAGCGACCGGTTGCGCTTCGGAGGGCGTATCAAAGCCGTCGGTCCCGGCTACCACTACGGTGGTAGTCGTGAAGGCAAGTCAGAGGTGTTAGCGTGACCTGAAAAATACGAAAATAGGTTCTATTTCGGCCACACGAGTTATTAATATTATCTGGAAGCATTGGTCCATTTCTTTGTTCATCTTTAAATCTTTCTTTTATTGTTGTAGGTCGGACAAAGTATATTGTAATGTATTCAACCAACCGTTGATTATTTAGTCTGCTATCGTTTATATTTAAACCTGTTTTGTCTCATTTTATTTTTTAAAAGCAACTACTAAACATATCGGTAGTTTAGAAGAATTGGTGTCTGTCTCCTTATCTCACATTTTTTAATTTTTACCATATTTGCGTTAGCATGCAGCTTGATTATCATCTGTGGATTCTCGTATATACCTTATATTTGTCTACCTACGGCTATTTTATAAGAAAATTAGAATTGCTGATATTTCGATGGAATCGAAAACTTTTCTACGAGATTAATCAGTTCTTGAATGTGATTGTTGATAGTAAATCAGTAAGCAATTTATATATTTGTAAGAGGTATTTTCCGTTCATGTGAGCATTAATTTAACAGTGTTGTCAAATGTTTTATTAGTGCTTTTCCTCATTCTTTCTGCTAATCTCTGGTATCATCATCTCCGTCTGCTTTATTATTTTTCAGCGCCGTTAATGTATTTTTCACTTCGTACAACTCAATTTCTGGGATCTCTTCTGAGCTTAGATTCGTTATTCATTTCATCTTAGAAACCAACACTTAGTTGTCTAATTGAAGTAAATAATTATCAATTTTTTTATTATTTCTGCTTGGCCAGTGATTACTGATTTGTATCTTTTATTATAAGTTTCTTGCATAGTATACAGTCACCTTTCCATTCTTCTTTTCTATTATTATCCTTTCGCATATCCTCCCTCTTTTTTTATTGCTTTTGGAATGTTCATATTTATTTTTATGAATTATGCAATTTATCTTCTTTGTGTTTGTGTCATTGCTCTCCTTTCTTTCATTCTTTTGGTTGTTTTTTACTTATTTTATTTTCTTTCGTTAATCTTTGTTTACCAGTTCTATCTTTAGCGTTGCTTTCGGTATTTTCTTGCATCTTTCTTATATACGAACAATATTAATTTACTTTTCTAGTTCTACTTACTATTTTTTTGTTTCGATTAATTATTTTACCATTACTGGATCGGTTTATATTATAAATTTGTTTTAATCTTTCCATTATTCTTATTATGTTAAATCGTGTGAAACGATGATCGCTGTGTTAAGAATAGTATTGACGAAATTGAATAGCCTTTGGTGACTTGTAATATAATCCTTGAATTTTCTATTTAGCAAGCCTATAATGTCATGACATGTGACCTCAGTCTGATATATCCTTAGTGTTGTTTTATTATTGTCAAATAAGAGATTGGGAGTCTAAAATGTAAGGTTAGATTATGCAGGTTATGAGTAAGGAAAGTTTTGTGGTAATATTGTTTGTTGACCTACAATTATTAATTGCTATAAAAATATAATTAGTTAAGAAAATTAAATTTAGAAATTACACTATGCACTTTGAGAGCGCGAGATGGTTATGGATTGTGTTGTTATCATAAAAAAATATTACACGTGCTGAGAGAATATCTGTAATTCGCTTCTTCTCAAAATAAGGACGAAGAAACGCAAACCATAATAATTGTTGCGGCTTGAGAAAAAAATTATAAATGAAAAAGTATATGGTGTTTATTTTTGCTCGAGAATTTAAATGGTGAGTAATGCCATTAAACACGCACTTGGATGACATTCTGTATAGAATTAATTAAAAAAAGTTATTTGCCTCTAAAATTTTGAGAGATGTTGGGTTTAAATTTTATTGGTGAAACTGTAATACATTCATATTTTTCAAACAATCCTGCAAATTTCATTGCTGAATAAATTCGTGTACCGAGTGAGCTAAATAACAATAAAGCTTCCAGCATTGTCTCGTGCAGCTATAGCATAGCACACAAACGTACACACATTGTTATCTAATTCAGTTAACGTATTTGATAGCCATTTTATGGAAACTAATTACGCCATGTCAATGTAAATCGTACTATCGTTACAGCATCGTAAAACGGAAACGGGGACATGAATTTAACAGGTGCATGTATTACCATGCTTTCATGCTATTTAAATCCATAATTAATCCCTTCGTACTTTCATGACTGTTTTAGATCAAGTGAAGCGCACTGATTAATTAAATGCAATTTTGAACACGATTCGCAGTTTTATTTTTGTTAGTTTTAACCCACGAAATTATTTAAACGGAATACAATAATTTAAAATTGTTTGAGTATTTGATTTGTGGAGGAATTGAATTCATTTTTGAAGTGAACTGTGGTTATGTTAGTAATAATTGTTGTTAATAATTGTAACTCATTCATGCACGGGTGTTGTAAAAATGTGTTTTCATATTTTATATACATACTTCAATTTCTAACAGAAATTTGGTTCTTTGAAGATTTATATCTATGGCATTAATATTTTAAGAGAGATGAAACACTTCGTTTGGATTTTACTTCGTCTTAGGATTGGGAAATATGGAAATTTCTTCTAATAATATCAGCAGTATTTACATCGATTGTCTTAACTCTCATCATTATACAAGTTGATATTTTATTGTAATATTAAATCACTCAAAAATATACTAAGATATTTTCAGTTAAATGATTTATTCGCTTATTCATGGTAAAATAAGGATTAACAGTAGGTATTGCGTCTTCAGGAAGCCAGTAGCAAATATTTTATCTTGTTTAAAGTACACAAATAAAGCTTTTCTTGAAGTCTGGAACAAAGAATCGAAACAGTTGTAAATCGAGTATATATGCCTTTGTTCAAGGTTTATCTTCACTTACTGATCCGTAAACGCTAATCTATTCAAACGAAACGTCATCGCAAACTCTGTAGATAACACTTCTTTGATAAAATGTTAAGCAAGAGACAACATGTCTCTACTCTACAACATGAACCATATGTTTTGATAAATTTACTTTTCGTGACTAACTTGGGTTTCTTGTTAGCTACATCGCGTTAAATATTTTACGTTAAACATTTGTAATTAAAGGATTTCAGAATGAACAAGTCGAAGGTGTACCGATTCAATGGCTTGTACGACTACTGTCGATAAGTACAAGCTCGATGTGTTGTATTTGCAGTGAGAGTGTAATGAAATGCAGTAGGTATAGCAACGACAATCGTTGCCGGAATTAGGGGTTGATTTTGATCTGAACCCCGTTGATCAATGCATATGACGGTTGTAACAGTGGGGAAGCATGTAAATTTTTAGTTCAATGAAGCACCACTGTCTGCAAATTTTATTGGCATTTTCTCTTACTAATTCGTTTCACTTGTAATTTTTTACCTCAGTTAAATAAAATCAGAATGAATCCAACATTTAGATAGGACTTTGGATTTATGGCCCGTTTTGATAAATATTCGTTTTTTACATAAGGATATTTTTCATATTATTTAAGAGAAATTCAAAGTAATAAGTAAAATATTGATGGTTGGGTGATTCTGGATGTATGAAGACTGAAAACTGACTAAACACCGAACTTGTACGTATTACCAAAATATTTTTATTCGCTTTATATCATTACATTCCAATTATACATAATTGCTGTAAGAGAAATTTTCAGATTCCTTGATATTTATACTTAGAAATGATAATGAAATATACGTGAGAACGAGTTTTACCGAAGAAATGTGAAAATAGAAATAGAATACCAAACAAATTAATCTTCTGGATTTTATGGTGAAATATTATAAACATTTTGTTTTCCTAATAGTAGGAACTATTGATTTTGTATAAAATTTGAACTTATATAGTATTGGGGTTGGATCAAAGTATCTGTTTTTATTGTGATAGTTGAAACGGTTGGACTAGTTTAGATGGACTTTAAAATCTTGGGGTTCAGAGAAGTGTAGAAGTTTTATTAGAGAGTCCTAATACCAATCAAGTGATTTTAGTAAACTGCAGATGAAAATTTCTAATGTTACAATTTTCTGAAAACTTAGGCTGTATATTTAAAATCAGTAATTTTACTATCAGCCTATTTTGCATTAATCATTCAGTATTAGAATTATAGGAAGTATAGATATGAATGAGCATAAAGCAATGATAACGATGGGTTTCTTTCAAACTTTGTGAAATGCTAAAGAAATATTTTTAGAAATGATAGAGATTAATAACGGATAAAATCATGTTCGTTTAATTACCGAGGAAGCTTTTTCCGAGAATCTACAGCAATTTTTGAGAAATCCAGTTTGACATACTAAGTTTTTGAAAAATAACTGCAACAGAAGTTGTTAGCAGATTTTGGCTTTATTTTCAATTCCATAATTGCGCTTGTTTGCAATTCAAACAGAATTTTGTTTTGTATCTGAAATTTTTTGGTAATTCAAAGTTGGTATCGCTTAAAATATCTCGCCTTGATTATACACATTTAGTATTACAAGCGTTTTGATTTTACTTTCACTCTACTAATAATGGTAAGAGCCACTCTCAAAATAAATGTAAAGAACGAAAGAAGCAGGCTGATCAAAAAAATTAAACTATCGAACATGGACGCATCCAATAGAAATAAACAAATTCAGCTACCATATTGCAAATGCGATAGGAAATGAAATAGCAAAACCGAAAACATTAACATCCTATACGAAACCATAATCCTTAACACCTAACGGTAGACTACGGTTTTGATTATATATACGAAACCATAATAGAAGCAATAAAAGAAGCATAGCAAAAATTGCCCAAAAAGCTCAAAACTGGAAAAAATCAGCCAAGAAACCCAAACTAAAATGAAAGAACGGAGAGCGCTCAAACGAAAACCAAATGTAGACCAACAAGAACTAATAAAAATCAACAAAGAATTATCCAGAAAAATAAAAAGGGACATCAGAAAACACAAATATGATAAAATTAGCTAAACTATCAAACAAAATAAAAGCATGAAAGTTCTAAGGTAACAATTAGCAAACGGCAAAAAGGTAATCTTCCAATTCAAAGGTAAGGAAGGGAACCTTGGGAACCTTACATCAAATAGGGAAAACATAATGCGGATCGCAGAAGAATTCTACAAACAGTTGTATACAAAAAACCATCCCTATCCAGATCTGAACACACACAACCTAGAGAAAATACAAAATCGAGGATCAGAAGACATTCCTAATATCACAAAATCAGAAATCTATTACCCCTTAAGGAAAATGAAAAACAACAGAGTACCTGGTGAAGATGGCATTGTAACTGAAGCGATAAAACTGTGCTAATAGAAAAAATAGAAAAACTACTCAACTTACGCCTACATAACCAGGAGGTCCCTCAGGATGGAACAATGCTATAACCATCCTCCTACACAAAAAAAGTGATATAACGCAGCTTGACAACTACAGACCGATTAGCTTGTTTAACCACCCCTATAAGCTATACACTCGCATATTAACATCTAGATTAGAAGCAAAACTTGATTTCTACCAGCCACGAGAACAGGCTGGCTTTCGCTCCGGATACGGAACGAACCACCATCTCAAATGAGCTATTTGAGAGGGACATGAGGTTAAAATCAGCAGGGATAATCAAACCTGCAAACTCCTGAGACGAATTAAACTAGGCTGGGCGGCATACGGCAAACTCAGATACATCTTTAAAGATAGCATCCCTATGAGTTTAAAGAGGAAAACTTTAAATACATGTGTTCTGCCAGTGCATACCTACGGAACACTCTAATTCTGACAAAAACATTAACAAGAAAACTGAGTATTACACAACGGAAGGTAGAAAAATCTATGTTAGGGATAACACTGAAAAATAAAATATGGAACCAAGAGATACATAGAAAAACGAGAGTAGAGGACATAATAGGGAAGATGGACCGGCCATGTGGCGAGGCAGAGAGATGGAAGATGGACGAAAAAGATTATTGAATGGAGGCCAAGGGCTGATAAGCGAAGTCGAGGAAGATCACCCACCAGATGGACGGAAGATTTGAAAAAGGTTTCAACAAACTGGGTTGCAACTGCTCAAGATAGAGGAAATTGGAAAAATTTGGAGGAGGCCTATGTTAGACAGCGGACAATACTGGCTGGGTGATGATGATGATACTAATAATATACATCAACTGTTTCGTCGATTTCTGTAAATTGATATGTAAAAGCCTTCCTAAAATATGATATCGGCAGTTTAGCTTGTTTTAAGTCATCTATCCTGAAACAAAAATAATCCCATAATAAGCAAACATTACTTGTGAGTACTACGATCTAATAACAGATTAGACTATTGCCCAACATACGCTTGAAATTATGTAGAAATTATTATTCACAATATGAGAAAGTCCCCACGAAGCGTTTCGTTTGTATTTTGATACAGAACACGAAAGTATCTCATTTTAAATTTAAATAACGATTTCGATAATAAAATAATATAAAACTATAGCTGGAAGAAAAAGATTCCTACATGTCTCATTATTATGTATTTAAAAAAATATGTGGCGAACTAGTATTTCAAGAAGAATCAACACAATGCCAACATTTCTATCTATTTACTATACCGCATGTTTAAATTAATATACCTTGATATTAAAGTTTTAAGCAATCATCTGTGAATGTAAGGAAAACAAGACGCAGCTATCGGTGGTCTCGGTCTTGTTGATACTATTTTAATATCCGTTTCAAAGTTTTTGCACTTGCAATTAAAATAAATCTGTTGAGCAACATGGTGTAGTCACTTAAGTATTTCAAGTAGAGTGTTAGCTGACAAAAAATGTATTTTATAATTTTTGAGACAGTGCTAATTATTATTAAAATTCATAAATTTAAAAAAAATTAAGATTAAGAAATAACAATATTTGGGTTTGTCCCAAATTATATTTTACACAGAGTGATCTCCGAAACCACCATCTTGTGATGTGCGAAATCCAAAAAATATTAATTTGATACACAGTCTCTAAATTTTGGTCTCCAAAGTTAAAATACTTCATTGGACAAATGTCATAGGAAAACCGTATATAGATTTTTATACATGCCAGTTTTGGCTTTTTTACAGCTGTCGCTTCTTCGTCCCCAGTTCCCAGGTTCTTCTATTATAGCAATCCTCTTCATTTATACCTGTAGATTTCATTGCTTCGTCTATCTCATCTCTCCAACTTCTTCTGGGTCTTCCGTTTTTCTTCTTTCCGGAGGTACTCACTCTAATATTTTTTCTCCGCCATCTGGCTTCGTCCTTTCATTTTGTATGCCCGAACCAAGTTAATTGACGTTTTCCGATTTCTTCTGTGATATTTCGGCCTATTTCCATACAATTCCGTATCTCTTCATTTCTGACTTTCTCTAATCGTGATATCCTACAAC
Source organism: Limonius californicus (assembly GCA_014611495.1). NCBI lineage: Eukaryota > Metazoa > Arthropoda > Insecta > Coleoptera > Elateridae > Limonius > Limonius californicus. The sequence goes on along the minus strand of JABXWE010056433.1, from coordinate 22,409 downwards.
TTCTTCTAAGATGATCCATTTCTGTGGCAATTTTCCTTGCTTAAATCCCACACTTCTGCGCGGTATGGTATTACATTTTGGACCATGCTTCTGTTTTTTCGTATTTTTTTCTGATGTTCTTATCCTATAAAATCGAGCTCTTATCACTTTTCTGGCTTTAGTTATTCTTTCCTTTACTTCGTTCTTGCCGTTTCCGTCTTTAATTTAAGATCACTTCTAGATATTTGTATTTTTCTACCCCTTTTATAAAATCGTTTCTAGGGGTAGGTTGTTTTTCTCCTGGCTTTCCACCACAAGTTATTCGCATTTATTTATATTCATAGTTAGACCGGATCGTTGATACTCCTCATTAAGTTTCCTAATCATGTAGCTTAAGTCGTTTTCATCTTCCGCTATCACCACTTAGTCGTCCGCATAATATAGACTATATAATGTATCGTCTCCCACTCATATTCCCATGTTTTTACATTTTCTTGTCCACCCTTGTAAGGTTCTGTCGGGATATATTTTAAAAAGTGTGGGAGACAGACAACGCGCTTGTCCGGGATCTTTCGTAGTGTTCATTGGCCTCTTTTGTTGGTTTCCTATCTTTATTCTTGCTGAGGTTTCATTGTAGTACTGTATGGAAGCTTGAATCAGACTTTCCTTTATCCCTAGCTTTTGCATTTCTTTCCACGGTTGTGATACTGGAACGCTGTCATATGCTTTTACTAAATCTATTAGTGCTACATGTGTTTCTTTATATCTTTGAACTCGTTTCTCTAGGGCTATTTTTAGTGTAAATATATTGCCGATCGTGGACAGGTCTGCCGGGAACTCTGCTTGTTCTTCTGATTGTTTGTTCTCTATCTCTTTTTCAATCAGATTTTTTAAAATTCTCGAGTATATTCTTCCTATAGTAGGTATGACCGCTATTTCGCGGTAGTTTGCTGTTTATAGATATAGGTATTGTATAGGATGTTTTCAACTCTTTTGGGATACTGTCACCATTTATGCATCTTTCATATAAAGCTGTTAGCATATTCACAAGTTTTTGTGACCCGTACCTAATAAGTTCTGGATAAATGCCCCCAGGCCCTGGGGATATCTTTAACTTGGTTGATATAATTGCTTCTTTCACGTCTGATGCTTGTAGTTGTATTTTGTCTTCAATAATATCGTCATGGTTGCCTTGTTCTATTTCTGCAAACTAGGGTCTTTTTTATGTATTTATTATTTCTGCGTAAATGTAATCAGAAATACAGAAGCCAAAATTAGCATAAGTAAAAATTTCTTGGATTCACTATTCAACTTTTCGAATCCTACACCTACATACCTGTAGATTTTTCCTCCGAAACAAATATGTACTTTTCTTATTGCATTTTTACGGTTTTTAATATATTTCGGAACGTACTTAATATCAATCAAAAAGCGATAATATTTGTTTGTATTTTTTATAGCTAAGAGATACAGCAAGAGACAAAACTTCAGAGAAACCGCTATCAATATTTGGAAGTTAATCGAATTAGGAAAAGTGCTTTATAATTGCTAATGGGATTAATGGGACGACAACACGTCAAGTTGTGTAAATAAAATTTGTTTTTATCAGCAATCAAATTCTGAAATGTTAAGTACCGAGTCCAACATTTCTGGATATGAAATTTTATTAGATAGTGAGTATAATTTCCAGTTAGGTTTTTTGCTGCCCAATTTCCGAAACACGAAGCGCATCACGAATGCATATCGTGCTAATCAGAACAAAACAACGAGTTTCCAGTGATTATGTCCATTATCATATTATGCAATTATTATTCGATTTTATGTGCAGCTGAGGGTTTCATGCCGAACTGGTATAGTTAAATCTAATTTGGGGCAATTTTGGCCATTAAAATGTTGTGTTGATGCCCATGCACAGTTTTAGTGGTTTTGTTTAGGACAGTCTGGTTGTATTTTAGTTGCATTATTGCACAATAGAGTGAGTGTTGCATATGTTTAAATGAAACAATTATATTTTTGTTCAGGGAAGGCTTCTTGTTTAAATGCATGGTAAAGTCTGATCCGAAGAATAATTGGAAAAATTGATGCAATTATAATAAATTTAGAGATGTTAGTAATTTCTATAAGTACAATATTAATATTAATTGCTTTCAGGTACCTTCCTGGGCGACATAGCAATTTCCGATGTGGATTACTCCTACAAGGATCCTAAAAAAGATCAGATTCTGCAGGAAGAAGTAGAACAGTATAAAAAAGAAGTGCTAGAAGGTCTTCAGATAGAGGAGGAAGGTTTGACCGACCTAATTCGGAAGAAAACTAAGCAGCCTTCGCCTGTTGTCACCCCACGGAGTTATAATGACCCAATTGATAATCCTTTAATCGATTCCTCGCTCAAAAATGGTCAAATCCTGCAAATAGGTTACTCGCACACACCCGATTATTCAAATGGGGCTAAATATAGTGAAAAAGTGGTTTTTTTAAGCAGCAACGAAAGCTCAGCAGTTAGTAAAGTTCAAGACAGTGAAATCGGGGATGGTATTACGACTAAAAAAATAAGGCATCGGAAAAGACATATAAACGTAAAAAATAAATTTAGTGGAAGTAGGAGACACCACACTAGGAGAACTAGAAGGAGTAATGAGGATATGTGAGTATAAATGCGTTTATGGGAATAATTTTTGATTACAATTTGCATTTGTTACTTTGACATTTGTTTTCTTCCTAATGTTTAGTTTCAAAGCAGTTAAAACAACTCAGTACGAGGGCAGCTTTTTTAGTTTTTACAAAAATTAGGATGGAAAATATTTTTTGGAACGAACTGTTCCTTGTGTTCAAACCAATTCTCGACAACATTTTTTCCGCTCTGAAGTTCGTACCTCAAAAACATGGTTTTTGAAGGCTTCAACAGTTTCTTGAGGTGATGAAAATCGCTGTCCACACATTTATTGTTTGGCATTCGGGATCACAAAGAAGTCGTTAGGCGATAGATCAGGTGAATACGAGCAATTAGACGTTAATTTGATGTTTTTCTCCTTCAAATAATCAATTGTTTGACGTGCTGCGTGAGAGCTGGCATTGTCATGATGAAGTATGATGCGACGTTTTCGGTTGTTTTTCTTGATTTCGTCGATGACTTCTGGCAAACAAATTGTTTTATACCATTTAGCGTTAACTGTTCTTCGATCCTCTAAAGGAACGGTCGCGACATGTCCAGTAAAACCGAAGAAACAAGCGATCATTTTCTTGGAAGTGCTTCGTGAACGAACAACTTTTGTGGGATTCGGTTCATCTTGGAACACCCAAGCAGTGGATTAGTTTCCGGTTCATACAAATATATTCAAGTTTCGTCACCTCTGACGATGTTGTATGCGCATTTTGTAGTTCCTCGGTCGAAGTTTTTGAGCATTTCCTTACACGAGCCTTTTTTCGAGCTTCGGTCAAATTATGCGGAATCCATCGGGAACAGATATTTTACACAGCTAAATGTTTATGCAAAATGGAATGTACTGAAGTCTTCGATATGCCTAAGGATGCATCTATCTCACTGTAAGTCACATGCCGATCTTCTTCAATCATGTTGAGCGCAGCATCGATGTTTTTTGGAATAACAACCGGTTTTGGTCGACCTTCCCGAAATTCATCACTGACGAACGCACGACCACTATGAAATTCTGCAAACCAATTGTAAACAATCTTTTCTGATGGTGCTTTATTACCAAAAGTTGAACGAAGCGATTCTATGTATTGTTGTTGAGTTAGGTCTATACTAAAATCGTAAAAAATCATCCAACGAAAACCTTCCCGTGAAATTTCCATTTTTTCACAAAATTGCTTTGTTTAAAGGCTTACTGTAAACAAACTACTGTGTCAATTTCTAAGCTGCCGCCAGTTTCACAATAACAAATGTCAACTTTTACGAAAATACTAATGCCATATCTCAATAGCGCCAGCTAGTGGTCGTTTGTGACAACTTAAAAGGCTGCCCTCGTATAATTTGTAATGTTATTTCCCTGCTCTTTTTCTTAATTCAAAATTATACAATTAATATCAGCGAAAGACAGCAATAGAATTTAAATTGCTCTTTTTAGGTTTGTTAAGAGAATATTTCAGCAATACTCCCAGAATGAGCTTAAACTGGCTAAATCATAAATAGCCAATTTTTATCAATTTTCACAGTATATTGGGTCGTAATATATACATTTCATCCTAAAATTAAGACTACCTATATAAATTACAACTCAATGCCTGTTTAGGAGTTGTCCTCCTCTTGAGCCGGTATCATAAATAGTGTTTACGGCTAACCTCCTCTTGTATTTGCTGCTGTCATAAAATTTGACGCTTGTTTAAAAATAGCAAACATTTACGATTTTCATTCATGTTCAAACTATTTATTTCTAGTGAATCTAATACAGTTCAAAATGAAAGACTTCCATGGCCAATTCCGCAGACACCTACTATTAACGATGAACGTCCGGTTCATGAGTTTGAACCAAATTTTGATTTCAAACCGAAAAAAGTGCCAAATTCGAGGGTCAGCCAAAAAGTTCCTAGTGTGTATAAGGTGCGGGAAAGCCAAGAGAAGCAGCTCCACCGGAGGGTGACCAGAGCCGCAACTGCCAGAAAGGAACGCGTCTGGGATTACGGAGTTATCCCTTACGAAATTGACGGAAATTTCAGCGGAGGACACAAGGCCCTTTTTAAGCAAGCCATGAGGCACTGGGAAAATTTTACCTGCGTTAAGTTTGTAGAACGTGACCCCATGGAGCATCCGAATTATATTATTTTCACGGAGAGGCCTTGTGGGTAAGTAGGAGAAAACTGAATGAGTGCGATAATATGCGAGTTATTTATAGGTGTTGTTCCTTCGTTGGGAAAAGAGGAAATGGAGCACAGGCTATCAGTATTGGAAAAAATTGTGATAAATTTGGAATCGTAGTTCATGAACTGGGTCATGTTGTTGGTTTTTGGCACGAACATACACGACCAGACCGTGACAGGCATGTGATTATTTTCAGAGACAATATTATGAACGGTAAGGCTATTCGGTAGTTATGTAGGTCTTCCTCAAAATCAATTAATATAATTATTATGTTACACAATAATGTTAAGACTGCTGAGATATGTAAATATATTTATTATTTGTCAGGGGAAGATAAATTTGCGGAAATTAAATAATATTAATGAAATTAAGATATAACAAAGTTTTTGCTGTTTCTGAACTGAGGGTAAGGAATAAATATCAAATAATTGAAAGTTAAGAAGTTCTGAAGTTCCTTGGTGTTTTCAGCAAATGTTTATTTCACTTGATAGGAATTAAAGCCTAACAAGCTTGTTTCGAAATCCAGAAAGTTTAACATTCCGTGATGTAAATGTTGATTTAAAAACCTTTCCGCTTAATTATTTTAGAACCAACGACTTGGTGTTTTACAAGCCACAAATAACTCGCTATTAAACTTTTCCTTTTACAGGATAACATGTTCAGATGTTGAATTTGATTTTTGAGATTAGTTGGTGCGTTATCCAAAGCTGTCCAATTACAACTTCTAACATCAATTTAAGTGTTTCAAACATCCCCATCAAAGGAATATTAAATTCTCAGAACTACCTTAATTGATTGTTCTTTAGCTTTGTTTTAAAAAATAATCAGGTTTGAATAATTTTACTTTCTGTAGTTACTTACGGTTTGCACTAAAACATATCCTAGTAAAGTTCTACGTGCATGATAGTGGGTAGTGAAACACTCAGTACGTCAATAAAGCTAAATGTCATACAAATTTTATAATCTAAACATGATGTTATCAGTCACGTTTGCCCCAGTGTGCTGGATTATCGTTCACGATCTGAGATGCAGCGTTTTGGACAAGAACGTGCATACATAACGTAACCAATTGTTATGCAATACTTTATATTCAGTGTTAAATATTCATTTCTAAAGGGGTCAAGTACGCCACATGTAAATTCGAAATTTAAACGAAAGCCTGGCAAACATCAATACATGCCTTTATTTTTTGCAGGTCAAGAGTACAACTTCAACAAGCTCACCGACGAGGAAGTGAATTCCTTAGGATTAACTTACGATTACGATTCTATAATGCACTATGCTCGTAACACGTTTTCGAAAGGAACTTACTTGGACACTATACTGCCCATTGACATACCTGGGCGAAAACGCCCTGAGATTGGTCAACGTGTCAGATTAAGCGAAGGAGACATTTCCCAAACCAAATTGTTATACAAATGCCCAAGTAGGATATTAATTTTTTTCTATTTAAGAAAATGATTTGATTATGCGCTTCCTTTAGAATGCGGACGAACATTCCAAGCAAATTCGGCAACATTTTCCACGCCATCATACTTAGGCCGAAAATCCTCCGAAGAGGGTGAAAAATGCGAATGGCGAATTACTGCGACCCACGGAGAGAGAATAATCCTTAACATTACTGAATTGGATATTCCAAAATCTCCAGATTGTCGCACAGATTATATAGAAATCCGTGATGGCTATTGGTATAAATCTGACCTCTTAGGCAAGTTTTGTGGGACTGGAAAAATGCACGATTCGATAATTTCAACTGGTAGCAGGATGTTAGTCTCATATGTTTCCAAAAATCCCACTGGACATCGAGGATTTAGTGCAAATTATGAAGGTATGTCCTTTTAAATGTGGTAAGTAAAAAATATAGGAACTATACTGGATATGCATTTGGTTAATATGCGATTTTGATGTGATATAATTTTAAATTATTCAATATTTTGCCACATTTCTTGAACGCTAACTGAATTTTAAATAGTTGACGTAAGCCGATAAAAAGATTAACTAAGTCATTGGAGGTTAATTGGACTAGCAGGACAAGTAATAAGATTAGAATTGTTATCATTAAATGAACCGAAAGAATTAGAACGAAAATTAAAATTTAATGTTTTTTTTTTGTTTTCGTTTACTGCCACGTATTTCTAGTGGTGAGTATGTATTGTGATCGTGACAAAAACAATTTAAAAATTCTGGGTAATTAAATAGCAATACGATTTCTAGTTTTGTTCCACTTTTTACGTAATTTTTAAGTAATTCTAGAATATAAATCGTTTGTTTTCTTTCTAATACCATAGTCCTGAATATTCGACTTGTAGAAACATACTCTCAGGGTGACAATTGAAAGTATTTAAAGAATGCTGTAGAGCAGTGGTGTCAAATTCGTATATGAACAAGGGCCATCAAATTTAGTGAAAGAGAGTCTGCGGGAAGCAAGAAGAAAAAATTTTAGCTACCAAAAATGGTCTTCTAAGTATAATTGAAAATAATTCATTTATATTTTATATTTATTTTTTCTTGAAGAATATATAAAAATTGAAAAAGAATTCATTAGAAATACATTAATTTTAGGTACTGTTATCAAATGTTACACAACAATTAAATTACAATAAATGAAATTAATAAGCTAATATTTTTTACTAGAAACTTGGCACCTTTCGGCGAAATCTATTTTAATCTATTGTAACACTTCCCTAAGTTTTTCTATAGGGGAGGTTAACTGTTTTTGGGATCAAGGCATACAACTCATAATAATGACAAAAAAAACCTTAAAATGTATATATTGATTAATAAAAGTAATGGGCATGTTACAACACAAAGTGGAAATCCATCATACGGGCTGGTCCTTGCCCAAATCTATTAATAATGAAAACCGGGAGAGATTATGTCGACCATTGACCTTGTTCAACCTGGTTCTCGTTTTCCAGGAGGTTTATTTGTTATATACAAGTTAGTTATAATAACATAAATTTGCAAACCTTATCTGGACGGTCTAATGTTGATTAATATCCTTTTATTTGAAATTCACTTTTGATTACTTGACGAGTTCGAAACGGAATAAGTTGTATTACTTTAGATATTATGAATTTTACTTCTAAGTCCCATAATTGGAAGGACTGTTCCAATTAAGATTTTGAAATTAACACATGATCAATTTTGAATTCGCGGTTGGGTAATTAACCCGACTCGGATAGACACGAACTGGCTGACTTCTTGCAATTTACTCTGCAAGAAAACAATTTCCGGATCAAGTTTCGACATAATTTTCTGCCTTTGGTCAGGTCTGGAGTAATATGTTACTGGTTTTCTGAATTTGCTTACAAACTAACAATTCTCTGGGAACTGTATTCTTTGCACTTTTTTTTTCCTTTAGTTAATTTCCATTATATTTGCTGAAATTCTAGTATTAAGTTACATCCGTTTTCAAGCCTGTGAATTAACCTGTCTGCTTAAATAAAAGTGATTTCCCTGTGTACAGGGTGAACACAAAATAATTTTTTTTAAATTAACACAAATTATCTATAAAAAGCTTATAAAAACTACGGGTTGCTACACTATAACAAAATAAATGAAACCAAAATGATTTCTCACTGGAAATAAAAGCCACTGTAGGTTCATTCCTTACAAGGGGATGGGCCGCCACAGGGGTCAGTCGGGTTTCGCACTTGAACCCTCAGCCGCCCTTCAGTCAGTAACGGAAATGTAAGAATGGAACAGATCAGGAAAATACAGGGGCCAAATTTAGTACCTTTTTTAAACAGCTTATACAAATTTACTAACTTAAACAACAAAACAATTGAATACATATTTTCAAACTCGAAGGGTGGAAGTTTTTATCGCCTAAATATTGTGTTTCGTAAATGACCGCCACTCCCCGCAATACATTCTTCTAAACGGCTAACAAAATTTTTCATAACTGTATGAAGGACGTCCCGTTGAATAGCATTTATTTCGCTTGTTATATTCCTTTTTAACTCTTTCAAATTTCTGGGCTTATTCACATACACTCTATCTTTTAAATAGCCCCAAAGAAAATAATCTAGAGCAGAAAGTTCAGGAGGTCTTGCTGGCCAAGCAATGGTACCGTTTTTTGAAATGGGCCTATTTAGAAAAAATTCACGCAAAGTATCGATACTCATTCTTGCAGTGTAACTTGTTGCGCCGTCTTGTTGAAACCAATATTCTCGAAATTCGTTTCGGATTTGTAGTAAAAAGAATGTTTGCAACATTTCAACGTAGCGCACGGAAGTAATCGTTACCGTCCGGCCATTTCCTTCCAAAAAATAACGTCCAATAACGGCAGTTTTCCTAATTTGCACCACCGTTAAGGTAAAAGTGTGCCTCGTCAATCATGAAGAGACAATTGTCAATATCTTCATTATGGTTACGAAGATTCATAAAAGTGAGACAAAATTAAAGTCTGTTAATTTTATCTTGATCACTTAATTCCTGAACTACTGCAATTTTGTATGGGTGAAAATTCATTATTTTTAACATTCTTCGGCTGCTTCGGTCTGACAAATTAAGGGCTAGCAATGATTGCACTTCTTACCCTTTCGTTGTTCAGATCGTTGCAAGCAGACCATGGTCTTCCACTTGACTTGTTATCCGCAACTGACCCTAGTTCTCTCCATTTACAAATCCAAGACGAAATAGTCTTACGCTGAGGAAATTGACGAACAGTAAACTGGCGCCCAAAACACCTTTGAACAGCAACGACTGAGTTAAATTCTGTAAATTTCTCAACACAAAAGATACGGTGTTCTGTTGACCAACGCTCCATTTTGCAAACTGTCAAAGTATAGAACGAAATCTCCAAAACTTACTCTTTCATTTAAAAATGCTGCCGTAATGAACAGTTGATTAGATTTTCTATTATTATGGAAATAAAATGGGTAATATATTTTGCTGGACCCTGTATAACAATGGGATTTCGTGGACAGTACTGTCCTAGTATTTGCCTACATGATCAACGAATGAACATGAAACCACAAAAAACCTAAATCAGATCAGACAGCCCAGGGGTTCGAATCCCAGACTTTCCGAACTTCTTCGGTGATAAGATTTCTCAATGAAATTTGTACTCCTTATTTACCTGTCCGCCGTGTTAGGTATTCGATTGCAAGATCGGATAAGAAACACACACATTCGCCAAACCACAAAAGTAGAGGACGTTATAGAAAGAATCACTAGGCTGAAATGGAAATGGGCTGACAAAAGAAGCAGAGGAAGACTACCAAGTCGTTGGAGCGACGATATAAAAAGAATTGCGGGGCACTGGATTAGAGCCGCACAAGACCGAAGGCAGTGGAAACAGTTAAAAAGGCCTATGATCAGCAGTGGACTTAAAAAAGGCTGGGAAATGATGATGGTGATGATGATTTACCTGTCCGACTATGGATAGCAGGCGGCGAGAGGTAGAAGCATGGTCAACACTAGTCCGTTGCACACGATACCAACGTATACGTCACAAGCTTGTGTTTGGTTTTTTATGCGCTCATTCAATTCCGTTCTGGCAAAACTTTTTTCTACTTTCACCCCTGGTATGTACTACCAAACATGCCAAGATTCTTGCAGTAAACATACGCATTTCAGCAAAATGTTCTGGAATATTAAATAAAAATGTGGAATACTGAACTACATTATATTTTTCTTTTAGCACCATGTTGAACTGGATTTCAATCAGTTCCATTTGGATGTTTCTTTCTGCTTCTTCGGCGTTAAAAGAAAACGGTGCACTAAATAGTAAACAATCATTTTCACATGCCTTGAATTCCGCAAATCGGTTTTCAAATTCAAATGAAAACTCTTGAATCGTCATCATCAACAGGTTTCTTCCCACTGTTGGGCATCAGCTTCTTCTCTGCCATGTGTTTCTCTTCAGCGCTAATGTGGAAACACGGGGTACCTACAGTTTCATGTCGAATCCGAACGACAGAAATTGCGGAGAAGGATTTTAGCATTAAGATCCCACAGTTGCAACCCGGATTGGGAAATTGTGTGTGTTGGGTTGCAGACAAGATTTTTATAAATTTGCATAGTACTGCTTAGGTTTCGAACCCAAGCCAGAATCGATGTTTTACTCAGAAAGCGAGCGCTCTGCCAAATGGGCTACCATCACACACTCTTGAATATATAAAGCATATTTTCTAAAACCGCAACTGTAATATTGATGACTGTTGAAGTAGGAAAATGTACTAAATCACAATTTTTTTTAGTTGTTTACTATTATTCCAAGTTGTAACTTAAATGCTTTAATGCAGTCTCACACTAATGTGAAAACTACATAGATTTCAACTTTGCCATACCAACAGCATAATCAAGTGGTTGGTACGGCATCGGCAGCAGCGAATACACCATAAAACATTGTTCCTTAAAAGATACTACTACAATTTGCAATGTTATGTATGTTATATTTTGTTTAAATTCCATTTTATTATTTATATATAATCTATATGAAGTTTCGGGCCGCGGGCCGCATTTTGGTGTCTTGCGGGCCGCTTGCCTATGTTAGACGTCACTGCTGTAGAGATTCGCTGTGTTAGTGAATTTGTTTCACTGTATTACAAACTACCATTCTTTTATAATACATACAATTTCAGTGTCAAGGTTTATCTAATTTTCATTAAAGCAGCACAATGCCAAGATTCTGTAAGTAATACTTTTGTCGTATATTATAAACGCATTACCTCTTACATTGGCTGCGGTTCTCTTCCCACCGTTTAGGTGAACTCTTTAACCCCGGAACGGACAGGAAAATGAGTAATAGTTTACCAATATAGAATGATGATATGATTTTGAATTCCTAAGCCGATTTAAGAACCCCTGAACTAAAATTCGTTTTATTTATTACCAGTTTCCAGATTGTATTATTTAAAAAATTTAATTCAACGCTTGTTCTCTCAACAGAGATAATAAACTGGCTTACACTATAGAATTTTAATGTATATAAACACTGTTCTAATTTTGGCAATTTCACCTATTAAATTTTATTAATTTGCGAAAAAGAAACTTGCCAAACAGTTTTGTTTGATATTGAGGTTAGACAGGACTGTCGAGATCTACAAATTTCTGTAGTTTTGGGCAACTACGAAATTAATTGCCAAACATTATTACTGTCGCTTTCTAGTAATTTCTGTAAAACTTAAAATTTTAAATATCTTTCAAAGATAAGTTAGTAAATTGGCAGAACACATTTAACAATTTAACATGGAGTAAAAATGTAAGTGTTAGTGAAAATGACAATAGTTAGAATATAGTCTTTATCTACGTCGTAAAATATTTTTACGCTTGCGTCCACTGCAGTTGATTTATTTTCGACGTTCTCCTTGGACGTTGAATTGTTATAACTATGCACATTCCATTATAACAACCACTCTCTGATTTATTTAGCTAATAAATGTTTATTGACGTTATATGTAAATATGAACAATCCCGGTAGGTCATTATTACAGTACGTTTCATTAACCATTCAGAATTCATCGTTAAAATGAAAATTCATTTGAAAAAGATTTGAATTTGAAAAAGTTTTTTAAAATTAAACAAAGATATGGCAAACATTTATAATTTTTATTATTTACTTATATTTTTTTTAATTTATTCGCTAATTAATAAATAATTTTAACGTGCACCTAATTGTATTTATTAAACAGCCGTGTGTGGTGGAGAACTAAGTATTGAAACTGGTGGTCACTTGGAATCTCCGAATTTCCCAGAAGACTATCAACCCAACAAAGAGTGCATTTGGAAAATTACAGTTCCGGACGACTACCAAGTGGCGTTGAAATTTCAATCTTTCGAAGTAGAAAATCATGACAATTGTGTCTACGACTACGTAGAAGTTCGAGATGGCTTAACAATGGATAGTCCTTTAATAGGGGTCTATTGTGGTTACAAAATTCCTTCTGACATCCGTTCTTCGTCCAACTATCTCTTGATTAAATTTGTCTCGGACGGCTCCGTGCAAAAAGCTGGATTTTCAGCGACATTCATCAAAGAGTTTGATGAGTGTAACATGATCGATCACGGATGTGCACAGGAGTGCGTGAATACTCTGGGAGGTTACGAGTGTTCTTGCAAAATTGGGTACGAATTGCATTCAGACGGAAAAAATTGCGAAGGTAAGTTAAACTAGCCGACGAAAAAATTAAAGTAATTTGAATTCTTTGTAGACGCATGCGGAGGAATTATTGACGACCCCAACGGAACAATTACATCACCGTCGTTTCCAGATTTTTATCCGTCTAACAAGAATTGTGTTTGGGAAATTATAGCACTCCCTCAGTACAGAATAACGTTGAATTTCACTCACTTTGATCTTGAAGGCAACAACATGCATCAGCAACAATGCGATTATGACAGGATAGAGATTCACAGTAAAACTGGAGACGACAGGTTTAATAAGCATGGAATCTTCTGCGGGACCAAGCCTCCTGCTCCAATTACTTCAGACGGAAATGCTTTAAGGATAACATTTACTTCCGATACCAGTATTCAGAAAACCGGATTTGCTGCAGTATTTTTCACAGGTAACGAACGTATTTGTAAAAAAGCTGTTGAACATATTTGAATATTGGTTTTGCAGATATGGACGAATGTGCGATTAACAACGGTGGTTGCCAACACGAATGTATGAACACCCTCGGTTCGTACATCTGCACGTGTCACAATGGTTTTACGTTACACGAAAACGGAAGAGATTGTAAAGAAGGGGGTTGTAAATATGAAATAATAGCTCCCTATGGGCAGCTATCAAGTCCCAATTATCCGGACTATTATCCCAGCAGAAAAGATTGCGTTTGGCATTTCACGACCACCCCAGGCCACAGGATAAAAATAATGTTTTTATCCTTCGAAATGGAACCCCACCAAGAGTGCTCCTACGATCACATCGCCTTTTACGATGGAGATTCTCCCGACTCGCAGACCCTTGGCAGATTTTGCGGGTCCAAACTTCCACATCCGATTGTCGCCTCCGGAAACCAAATGTTTCTGGTCTTTAAATCCGACGCTTCCGTGCAACGGAAGGGGTTCCTCGCCACACATTCAACAGCTTGCGGTGGACATTTAATAGCCACGTTGGACAGGAAACACTTTTATTCCCATTCTAAATTTGGGAGTGCTAGTTATGATAATCGGGCCGATTGTGATTGGACAATAGAAGCACAGCCTGGTTATAACGTTCACTTGATGTTCGTTACTTTTGATCTCGAAGATGAAAAAGACTGTGGGTACGATTACGTTGAAGTTTTTAGTGGCCTAGACGCCAGTGGTGCGTCCTATGGAAGATTTTGTGGAAATTCGGTAAGACGGATTTGTATGATTAGATGTTCTTATATTTTCTATCATTTAGAAGATGCTACTAATATGAAAATTCCGGTTGATAAAACATACAGTTTGCTTGTACAATGGTTTTACATAATTTCTCAAATAAACATACTAAATTTTCAATTATATGTCATTAAATATTTCACAGCGGTTATAAAAACTTGCGAATTGTTAAAAGAAATGTTAATCTTTCATACTTTGTGAATACTTCTTGGATTTTCAATATTTGCTATGAAAGCGCAAAACAGAAAAGGAAATGTTTAGTACGCTTACAAACTTCGTGAAAGGTGTGTTTTTGTAAACAATATAAACAGTTTCTTTTTAAGGAAGTTTCTGGATTTCCGGGGAATTGTTAGTAAAGCTTACTTTGAGGAGAGTTGTGTTTAGAAACAAAGTTCTTTGCAAAAAAACCTATCCACGAAAAACAAAAAAAAAATAGCAAATAGCAATCGGCGGCACTCAACATTTAATAAATATTAAATGTTATAAATTAAAGTAATGAGTTGAACAGTTTAGGAGATATTCTTACAGTTGCAATAATTAATATATTATTTCGCGCATATTTTGGTTTCCTTAAATTATACTTACTGTACTTTACCTTTTATAAATACTTGAAACTATTTATCTAAAACTATAAACAGAAATGATAACCATAAATAGCTATAAATATATAAACTTTTACAGTTTTTTAGTATTGTAATCGTTCTCATTTAACTGTTTCTGCTCAATTTTGAGTTTACCACTAAGAATATTTATTTTTGTTAAATGATAAGTTTAATTTTCAGCAAAATCAGTTGTATACCAAATAATCGCATGTTTCAATCTTGACATAAGAGAAAAATTACTATTCTAATAAATTATATCACCAAAAATATAAAGAAATGCGTATTAAGAATACCAATATACAGGGTGTTAATAAATTGCAGGGACAAACTTCTAGGGTTTAAAGTATACATGAAAACAAACATTTTGTGTTAATAAATGTATGGTCAAAAGTGTTTCCTTTCAGGGATAGAGCTTCTCAAAGATTATTTATGAAGAGCCTAAATGTAGGCAACTCAATTTATTACCTACTATTTGTTGCCATAACGACGTAAATTAATACACGATAAATAAAGCCCTCTTTCCCACTTTTCAAATTTAAATTAAATTAAAAATAAATTAACCGACGCCGGTAGCTCGGATAGGTTGGTCGTATGCCTTTCACGCAGCTGTCCTGGGTTCGAATCCGGACGCCGAGGTCGGTGGTTTTTTTCTGAGCGATAAAAAACGCTAAAAAAAGTAAAATCGTAGGCCCTGTGTCCAAGTGATGTTGGGCACGTCAAAAGAACCCTCAAACAGGCTAAATTTCCAGGTGTGGTAGGATCGCTCCCTGGCGTCGGTGGTTAGCCATAGTAGCAGAAATAGGCCGATGTTAAATAAAACAAACAAACAACAAAAATAAATTAATTAACAAAATGTTTCAAAACTACGCAATAGAAAAAACCAAAACTACAAAACAAAAATCAACTTTTTGAAAAATTTATAATAACTAATTCAAAAATTAACAAAATTATAGTAAATGTTTAAAATGTCGTCCCCCCCCCCCAGCTTCTGAACACGAAGCACATCTACGAAGTAAATTCCTGCCACCGTTTCAAATATACCAGGAGTCTTCGCCAACAATCCCGGCCCAAATGTTCACTAAAAATCTTTGCTGGTATCCTTTTTGAACCGCAGCATGGGGATTTTCATCGTTCCAAATGTAGCTGTTTATACTGTTGAATATTCCTTCTTTCGTAAAAGATGCCTCGTCACTAAACAGAACGTTTACTTGGAATTCTGGATCCTCATTACACCGCCGCAGAAATTCCTGGCAAAATTCTACCCTTCTGGGAAAATCAGCTTGAACCATGGTTTGTACCTTCTGTGGATGGAACGGATGTAGCTGCTGCTCATGTAGTACCTCCTATACTGAAACATGGTTCACTCCCATTTCATGTGCTATGGCTCTTGAACTAGTAGAAGGATTTTCAGCCACTATGTCCAAAACCTCTTCCTCAAAATCCACCGTTCGCTTTGTTCTGGTAGCTTCACAGTTGTGTCTGTTGACATCGACACCTTCTTCCCGCAGCCGATGTGAAACTACACTGAAGGCCTGGTGCGATGGATCATTCCTATTCGGAAAATGTTCTTGGTAGAGCCGAGCAGCTTCGCGTGCGTTACCCCAAGCAGCTCCATACATGAACATCATGTCATGCTGTTCGGCAAAAGTATAATTCGCCGTAACACAAAAATACGAAACACAGAACGAAAATAACGAAGCTGGGGGCGATATTTTGAACATTTATGATAATTTTGTTAATTTTTGAATTAGTTATTGTAAATTTTTCAAATAGTTGATTTTTGTTTTGTAGTTTTGGTTTTTTCTGTTGCTTAGTTTTGAAACATTTCGTTAATTAATTTATTTTAAATTTAATTTGAATTTGAAAAGTGGGAAAGAGGTCTTTATTTATCCTGCATTAATTTCCGTCGTCAAGGAAACAAATAGTAGGTAATAAATTGAGTTGCCTACATCTAGGCGCTTCTTAAAGAATCTTTTAGAAGCTTATCCCTGAAAGGAAACATTTTTGCTCATACATTTATTAACAAAAAATGTTTGTTTTCATGTTCTCTAGAAGTTTGTCCCTGCAATTCATTAACACCCTGTATGTTTATGGCATTATGTGCGATTTAGTAGAATTTAAATGCAATTTTAATATACATAAACACGTCCGTATTAAAATTATAAAATGGAATTAGATTGAAGGAAAACGTAATGAAAACATGTACTTGTTACATATTTGCAAAATGTCGAAGAATAAGGATACCGAATTTAATAGACTAATATATATATAGAGGTTTCAGGACGCAAAAGTTTTATATAATTGGGTACTTGCGTTCGAAAGAACAAGAGGAAGCAATGCGGTTGACTAATGCATGGTGCCTACCACATTACCGTGTGTCATGAATTTGGCACGTGATTATTTATTTGATGTAACACATGATAAAGTACAACTAAATGATAAATTATCAAAACAGTCACTGAAGTAAGTTGTAAATAAATGCAGCCCAAGAGAAGTTCATGGAAGGCGGAAAAAACATAGTGAAGTCAAAAAATATGTCTTGAGAAAGTATTCTTAAAAAAATTACCAACCAGAAATATTCTGCAAATTCTCGGTACTGATTTATGAAGTGTTTTTTAAAGGTTTGGTAGGAAATGTTCGTTGTTATTGTAGTGTAATAGAAAAAAAGCGAATTTATTGTATTTTTTCTGAAAATCCGAAGAAGAATGTTAAATTAATTAACACACTCTTGAAATCGGGTAATACAGACAAGATTGTACAAGACTGTGTACTTTCAGGCTTGCTTGGATGTATTTTTAGGAAAATCGTCAACGATGAATTAGTTTGTTAACTAAATTTAAAGGTAGAACGCTTTTTTGAAATTCTCTGTTATACACAAATACCTATGTGTGGTTTTAAATTGTGTAGTATTTTATCCATAATGTTTATTATTTAGTTGGCGTAGTACACATTCATTCAATCAAAACTTAGAATGCTTGGAGTGCATTGTATGGCAGAACAATATTCCTAAAATGTCTATTGTAAAACATGTAAATATGTTAACAAATAATTATCAAAGTATGCACTTACATGTGCATATATTAGAAATAATGCTTTCTGGTAAGAAAAGGAAATTTAATTTCATAATTTAAACGATTGACACACAAGCTGAAGATTCCGGCATTGTGTCTATTTCCTTGGAATTAAAGATTATGCGGATAATTCCACATGTCAATAAATCGAAGAGCATGTTGTTTTCACGTGATATCAGTTAAAGGTTTGTTCACAAACTTCACGTATTTATTAAAGTTTGTACTAAATAAGGCGGGATGGTTGCAAGTCTATCTTTTGTACTGTTTACTACAATGAAATGTAGACATTTCTAAACCTAAATTTGGAGAAATTTAGCTGTGAATCAGCTCGTAAAGTTTGCGACAGCTTTTCAATCTACTTAACTAAGCTCAACAATGGATTGTGCAACTCACTGAATAATATTTTAGACCTTCAAAATTATAACTTCTCTAAACCAAATGTTATAGTTGCTACCGGCATTCATTTCTTACATAAACTTGATTTGAAGAAGGTGTAATCATTCACTCCACATAGAAGTAATTTTTCTGTTCTCTAATTTAATTCGAATAACTTTTTCAGTTAAAATATGGTTTAATCAATGCTTGAGTCCTTGCTGCATTGCGACAATAAATATGTGATAATCTTTAAGCTTTCGGAAAGTTAACATTACGTGTCTGTTACAGAAACCAACAGATATAATCTCTATGCACGAGGCACTGCTAATCCGATTCAGATCGGACGACACACTAGTTAGTAAAGGTTTCAGCATAGCTTATGAAGCTGTCGAACCGTACGGAAGCGAAGAGGAAATGTAGAAATCCACGATCCTGCTAGAAACTGTACGTCTACTTCAGCCCTTTTCCACGAGAGCGCTTTGTGATGATCGTATGGCGGTGGCGAACAGAAACCCGGAAAATCCGCTGAAACGTATACTCTTGAGCGAATGAAACAGAGAATATTTGTTTATTATTGTGTGTGTTCTTTTTGCATGATTTAAGTGAAGTATAAAGTATAGAAAACGACGCTCATGCATTTCTATATCTCTACTGTTGTGTTCAGAAGTATACTTTAAATAGCTTAAATTTAGAATCCGACTTCACGTTCGTAACTAGCTGTTAGTTTTGGTATTTTTAGTATTTAAATTCAGCAGAATTTAATTAATTAGGTATCAGATGCTACGTTTATTTACTAAACAAGCGAATTTAATGTACATACATACAATGTTGAAATATACACCTATTTATATCAAAATGCTGGAAAACATTTTTCAGATTCTTAACTGTACTTATCAAAATTAACATGTGTATAAATAATTTAGAGCACGCGGAGAACTTAAACTTTGGGCATGTTTCACAGATTGTGATCTCCAATGTATTAGTAGAATGTAATTATAACAGTTACATATCGGAAAACAATTTCGATTGGTTATCGGAATTGTAAGTCTAATTTTTTTAACTAGTTGTGTTAATCCAATGTAGCAGCTTGTTTATGCACGAAATCTATATTTTACAGCATTTTGACAGACAAAGCACGCGGGATATTTTACTTTCTTAGCAATTCCAATAGGAAGATGAAACGCTCAATAATAAAATTTGTATGTAAGAAAATAGTGTTTCCGGTTGTTGAAATTCCTGAATCTGAAGGGATGTGTTTATTAAATATATTAAGTAGATGACGGCCTTAGAATTTTGAACGGTAAAGATCGAATCAGTTTGATGTAGCTTGCATGATTTAAAGAAACATGAAAGTATCGTCTTATTTTTGACTTTTTTGTAGATATTTTAAATCGGTTAATAATTTGTGTAGTTTTATAAAATAACGAACTGTTAACGCGATGTTAGTTAAGAAGAACGTAGATGTAATTATAACAATAACATTAATATTAATTAGATTTGGCGATAGTAGTGTATTGCAATAAGACGTAAATTGTGTACCTATAGTTTTAAGAATCATATTATCATAATTTATAAAATTATTCCATTTCGATGTTGTTTTTTATTGTTTTACACGTCCCAGATGATTTTCAAATCTACAGACTCTTCGAAAACTCTTAATGCAAAAAAAACTACGAGGGGTATTTTTTAAATAAGGTCCGTTTGTGAATGAGGGTGAGAATGAATGGCCGCAGTGCGTTTGCGCGTCTGCTCCCAGCATTCTTTGCGCGCTTTTAGACGCCATTTGTATGGTCTATCTGTGTGCTGAGCTGTAAAAGTTTATAATGTTTAAGAAAATTGAGTCGCTCGCCGAATGTGAGATTCGATCTGTAATTCGATTCTTGAGTGCAAGAAACTTGGCGGCAGTGGAAATTCAGATTTGTGAATTATACGGTGATAATGCTATGAGTGACAGTAAAGTTCGAAAATTGGTGAGAATGTTCAAGGACGGGCGGGTTAATATGCATGATGAGCCACGTCCTGGCCGAACTTCTTTGAAGATTTGGTTCGTGATGTGGTCAACAAAATTCGAGAGGACCGACGATTCACGATTTTAAAGTTATCAATTGAATTTCCACAGGTTACAAGGTCAGTTTTGTACACCATTGTTTCGGAGAAACTGAATTATGTAAAATTGTGTTCTTGGTGGATTCCAAGACTGCTTTCTGACGATCACAAAACAAAAAGATTGGACTGTGCTTTATCGTTTTTGACTCGATACAATCAGGAAGAAGATGAATTGTTGGACCACATCGTTATAGGAGATGAGACTTGAGCGTCTCACATGTCTCCTGAGTCCAAGCAACAGTCAATGGAATGGCGACACATATCGTCGCCAACTAGAGTGAAAGCCAAACAGACAATTTCAGCACGAAAGATCATGGCAACTGTCTTTTGGGACAGGAAAGGGATTTTGGTAGTGGATTTTATGCCGAGAGGCACAACAATCAATTCTGATGTGTATTGTGTGACCTTGACAAAACTCCGGCGTACCATAAAAACCAAGCGGCGTGGCTTACTGTCTTCCTGTGTGATGTTGCTCCATGACAATGCATGGCCACATGTTTCTGGACAAACACAAGGTCTAGTCAGGTCTTTTGGATGGGAACAACTGGATCATCCACCTTACAGTCCAGATCTTGCACTCAGTGATTTTCACTTGTTTCGGTACTTAAAGGAGTTCCTTGGTTGTCAACGGTTCAACGACGACGAAGAAGTGGAAACTGCAGTCATGGATTGGGCTTCTTCACAGGCGGCAGATTTCTTTGATGTCGGAATTCAACAACTTGTTGAGCGGTATCACAAATGTTTGAACAAAAATGGAAATTATTTAGAAAAGTAGATAATAGTATGTAGAATATGGAAAAAATATATTTTAATGATATTTACAGCATTTTACTTCTTATTAAAGATGAATCTTATTTAAAAAATACCCCTCGTAGTCAGTAGTAAAAAAGTTGTTTTGCAATATTGGATGTATCAGATTTTGACATCTGACTAAGATTATTCGTTTTAAAGTGCGGCATGGAAAACTACTGCCACAGCTTAATTTCAGCAATTTAAATATGTTATTGGATTTTGACTAATTTATTTGGTGGTTAATATGCTACGCAAAATAGAAGCTGTAAATAGTCATTATCCATTAAATATTACGTTTATTATAAACTCGTCGATGAATATAACACAGTCGATCCCACAAAATAATATAATGGTAAAGTTGTAGATTAAGTAGTAAACGTTTTCACGTCCCCTACAGACACATCTTCAGACTATAAAAGCAATACAAATAGATACGTAAAAATACAGAAGAAGCAAAACAGGTACACTTACCCAGTAAGAAAATATCAAATTATACAATATATTGTAATGGTAGGAAAAATATTTAAAATGGTTTATAACAAAATCCTATATATGTAGCACTTCATAATTAACATAAACAATATCCTCAGTATCAACAACGAAATTAAATCATTATGTAAAAATCAAATAAAATGCGACACTTTGTAATAACACAAATAAACATGTCACGGCAACGTCGAGAATAAATAAATGTTTAGGTGGATAAACTACATGTTGATAATTATAAATTTGTGTTTAAATTTCAAAAGCGCCAACATTGGGAGTAAATAAAATTAGAATAATTTACGTCAAAAAACTGATAACCAGTTCACCATCACACTTTTAATAATTTAAATTTCATTTTCAACAGCTTACATTAATTTGTCGATCTGTCTGTTTCTCTCGATTTGGATTTGGTTTTTACATAATCGTTATTTTTTGTACAATGTAATTTTGCCACCCTGTACTTAGATTCCACTTTAGTTCTGAATCTTACAGTTCACAATTTGCTTGAGAGATGTAGCTTTCTACCTATTTAGTTCATTGTTAAAATGGTGAACTGGTTTATCAGTTCTGAAAATGTAATTTAAATTATTAAAAGTGTGATGGTGAACTGGTTATCAGTTTTTTGACGTAAATTACTCTAATTTTATTTACTCCCAATATTGGAGTTTTTGAAATTTAAATACAAATTTATAATTATCAATATGTAGTTTATTCCCCTACACGTATATTTATTTTCGGCGTTGCCGTAACATGTTTATTTGTGTTATTACGAAGTGTCACATTTTATTTGATTTTTTCATAATGATTTAATTTCGTTGTTGATTCTGAGGATATTGTTTATGTTAATTATGAAGTGCTACA